>JAUBWS010069900.1:0-14010 GCA_032270445.1 Darlingtonia californica
TGGTGGGGCCTCCTACGATACTGGGTTTAACTGTTTAATTTTTGCAGAGTATTCTAAAAATCCTGGCTACGGCCCTGAATTCCTAGTTATTTATGTAATAAAGATAATTTCGGAGTGCAACGTGATGTCTTTATATTGCCATACAGTGTTTTACCTAAATCTGTCATTGCTGGGATCTTTTCATAAAGTGGAAATAACATGAAAAAAGATGCAGGCATCCAGTTTTAAACGTGTATAAAGTTTAATAAAACAAATGGCTAAATGATTTTTATACCATTAGACAGGTTTTAAAATTTTCAATCTACTGCAATAAATCCTTTTTAGATTTGCACATGAATTTTCCAGTATAGCTCAGGTAGAATACTTACTGATTAAAATGAAGACAAGACAAGGAGAGTGAATATGGTTTAGCATTTGAATTCATTAGCTAGATATTTCATTCAGTAAGTCATGCCCTTGTATACATTATTAGGATTGAAACTCAGAGGATTGAATTTTGAGAATGGCTTTGTCCGCAAACTATAAATATTTTGCGGTGACTTAATTTCGCAGAGAGTCCAGTCCCATTTTGTTCGTAGATTTCGCACACGCTAACAACGAATTTTTTTCTTTCTATTTTTCAATTGCTTGGCACTTATTTTTAATCAAATTTCAGGAGTTTTCAAGGAGTATTCCAGGAGTTTTTTGAATTTTTCAACCGCACAAGAAATTTGAATGAAGGAAAGAGATATAAACAGCATAAATAGCCTTTGAATGAATAAAATTTACAAATTTTAGCTACATAATCATTAAATATATTCTGTTTTAATTACGTGGAAACGAATAGTATTTGCAGTACTCAACATGATTTTAAGAAATATGGAAAAATTTTGCAGAGCTTTTTTTTATATTTCGCGCGGATTTCACTTCGATGATGCCTGCAATGCAAATTCCTCGCAGAATGAAATTTCGCGAAATTTTGTGGATTTTAGACAAAAACCGCGAATTCCGCAAAATTCATTACAAATAAAGTATGAGATCTCATCATCATCATCATCATCATCATGTTTTGACTGCAGTCGAGACCATGGCGTTAACAATACCTCTCCAGAATTCCCGATCTCTCATAGCCGTTCCCAGGTCTTTTTTTAAATAGCAGTATCCTTGGATAACACTTCTGAAAAAGATAGTTTCCTTCCCCGTCTGTTATTAGTGACAGGTTTCTAAAGAAGAAGAGAAAGATAACTTCTTTATCAGCCCGGAAGCAATGACCTGCAAATCTCGTTCTACAGCTCTAGCGACTGAAGAGATACGGGAGATATTTCCGTATACTTGTTGAATGGTTGGATGATCCCTCCAAGACAAGTTTTTAGCTCTCATCAATAGACGAGTAAAAGTTCCATCAAGTCTTTTCTTTAAGCTTTTAGAAAGAATCCATGTTTCGGGACCATAAAGTAGGATAGGTTCGATTGCTGTTCTAAATGTTTTTATCTTAAGAGCATCAGTCAGTTTTGAAGTCCAGACAGAATGAAGTTTTTTGCACGCAGCCCATGCCATGCCTTTCCGTGTATGAAAATCCCTTGATGATGAAGAAATATATGATCCAAGATACTTGTAACCATCAACTCGCTTAAAAGTGGAATTGTTGAGAGTTCGCATTTCGTAGATTTCGTCAGCTGAAAATCTGTTAACCATATATTCTGTTCTAGACTTATGAAGGTAGAGTCTTACACAGTTAGAAGCTTGTTCAAGGGCACAAAGAAGGTCTTGTGCACCTTTGACTGACCTGCTAATTAGCGCAATATCATCAGCAAAATATCGTCCGTATCTGTGAGGTATTGAGCTGGGTAGCGAGAACTCAGTCTAGGAATTAGTTAAATACCCTTGTTTGTCATTGTATCAACTGAAATGCGAAGAACATAATCTACTACGATTATAAAAAGAAATGGAGCAAGTGTGTCTCCTTGAAGGATGCCAGCCAAGATGTGGAAAGGTGAGGTTTTCCCGTCTGATGTGAGGATCTTAGAAGTAGTATTTGTGTATAGCACTTAAATTGCGGGGATAATTTTATCGGGAATTCCATAGAGCTCTAAGATTTCAAATAATTTAGCTCTGTCCACAGAATCAAAAGCTTTAGAAAAATCAACAAATACAAAATATAAATCAAGTTTGCTCAACTCTGACTCTTCAATAAGACGCCTGAGACACAAAAATGTACTTAAGGTGTTCCACGCCTGAAGCTATTTTGATTTTTGCGAAGCAATGGCTCGATAAATGGTATAAGCCGATTAAGAATTAACTTATTATACAATTTAGCGGCGATCGGCATCAGTGAAATACCTCTATAGTTTGTTGGTAACGATAAGATCTGCACTGAACGAAAGTTAAAAACAATCAACTTAGTTTTATGAATTTAATTTTCTTGTTTTTGTTATTTAGAAATAAATTAATTGCCCAAATCAATAAAATATAGATTTTGTACATAACACGACATATAATTTATGTTGGTTTCTCCAAGAACAAGAAAGAAATAGTCTGGCAGAGATACATTTACTTATCATTTGACACGGGTAGACGTTGTTGTATATACAAATTTCATATGAAAACATAAACTGGCCAGCTAGTATTTTTCCTAAAGAGCTGAGAAAACGGGAAATATAATCCGAAACGGGTAAATCGGATATAAGTACCGTACTGGAAATGTGAGGGGAAAAAAGGGAGTGGTACAGCTTGGTCAAGAAGGAAAATTTTAAACAATAGGAGGAACCAGGATCTTCACGTGTGAGAATGAATAGACTGTCCTTATGACAAGGGCGACGGCCATCACATTGCGGATGAAAACATTCAGAAGTGTTGGCTGATTTCAAGAACCTGCGAACTTTTTAGAACATCTTACAGACAGTTTTTGCATGTACACAACTATCAAAAAGCTTTATACATACTTTATTATACAACAGAGAAAGAATTGATTATGTCATGTTTATGTCATGTACAAACAGATAAGGCCACACAAGAATTGTTGGCTGATATATCATCATACTGGCTTTATATTATTGATTGATTTAACATCCAATCTAAAGTGTACTTGATTAAAATTATTGAACTTTAACCCTTTGGAATAGACAACCACCATTGACCATCAAAAATAATTCCCAAGATATACTCTCTAAGAGAAGAAAAAAGAGTTGTTGTGAATTGTGTGCCAATGAAAATGACTAATATCAAAAGCATTTAGCCTACGAGGCATTTTTGCAACATATCTTTGGTCGATGTGTATATATTCCTAAACATTTACATTGTTCTCCGAGAATATTTTGAAAACTACTTGCTAATTATAGTTGTAATTTTGAAATTAAGTGCTATGGATAAATCAGTGTGACTAATTTATTGATTCTTGTATTTTTATGCATTTCATAATACTTTTCATAATCTTTCATAATCCATTTCACAATATATTATTGACATAAAAACTTCGGGTACTTACCAGTACAAATTGCATAAGCATTGGCAAAATAACCAACCTTGCATCGGCATGTGTAATTACCATTAACATTTACACATTCCGCATTTGATCTACATCCATTTACAGTACAATTTTTGTAATCTAAATAGACAATGAAAATAACATAGATTTTGCAAAGACTTGAATCTTTTGTCTCATCTTGTAGGTCCCGAATAATCTTTTTCCCACTGATTTATTTAGAAGTTTTCTACCAAGAAAAATGTTACTCCAATTCCACTTCTTTTGGTGACTAGGCTTTGAATAATGTGATCACGTATTAGCTTTCCGTATAAAAGAATGCACCATCAGTTTATAATTATAGTGAACATTCCTTCCCTACGGTGATCAAAAATCTTTAAAAAAAGACACGATTGAAAGTTGCAAACTTAGCTTACCGTATAGAAGAGCATTTCCTTTGCAATTTTTAACGACGATGGCTTTATTTGTGCTTGTGTAAAATGATACTTTTTCGAAACGCCAGCATAATTGAAAGACAGTACCAATATTTGGCAGACCGGTCTCTTTTTGGCATTTTTAAGCAAGTTTAGAAGTAAGATTTAAACCGTGACATGGAACAACCCTTTATTCGAAAAAGTCTCAGTATTGAAACTTACCTATGATGATGTTCCGAACTTCCAGGCCGGTACAGAAGCCAAGGAACCTTAAATATCCACTGTTAAAACTTGAGTTTGTCGTGTATTTAAGATCACCGTCGATGTAAAACTTCACTTCGGTATTTGTATCGAGTTCAAGCTTGACTTTTCGGAAACTTGTGACTGACCCCATTTCACCTTGATTATCTCCTGGGAAAAAACGCCACTTTGTGCCCCATGCCCCAATTTCAAATGCTATTCCACTGCTTTTGTTGTTACTGATGGGAGCAAACAATGTCATTGCAATGCAGTCCGTTCGTATTCTTGATCTCATTTCGGCTTGGACTATTATAGGCCGTTGGTATGTTTTCTTACTTTCAATATTGCCATATGGGATTGAAATAATACCGTTATTTTCTGATGCCCCAAATGAATCTCTATTCTCAAAATCTTGATAGGACAATGAAATACCTAAAGAATGTAGAATTGGTAAACATTGGTTGTTGAGATTTTTTATTAACCCATAGTAATTGGTATTCTTTTTTATTAATACGATTATTATCATTATTTATTATTTGGTAAAGGTCAGTAAAATTGCAGTTGTAAAACTGATGTGGACCTACTATATAAAACTAAATGAACAGTATGGAATTGTAAAATATGTCTAAATTAGTGTATATATCATTCATAAAATCTAAAAACTAAAAATAAGGCAAAATCGGACAAGTTAGAAGAAACTGTGCAGAATATAATGGACATTGTAACTAGAATCACGGAGCAAGTAAATCTGAGTGTTCAAATAAAATTGGGCAATAGTCTAGAATGTTGAAAGAGTATAAAAAGCTAAAGAAGTGGCACAAGGTGTCAATCTATCGTCACTTTTCGACGTATCCTCGAAGTCAAGTACGTCAAAAAGAAGCTTGCTGGGTAAAACAACTTAAGCGAGAATAGAAAACATTGAAAGCTAAATTAGTGGCTACCCTGCTGCCACAAAGCATATCATTCTAACGTCTCTCTTCGACGTATGTTCGAAGTCTGGGACGTCAAAAAGATCCTTTGTGCTTGCTGGGTAAATCGACTTAGGCGAATATTAAAACTATACAAACAGTTATGTGTAAGAGATTTCATCAAGAATGCTGTGGCTTCGAGTAATGTTACTTTTGAACGAATCGTAGTCAAGTTTCTTATCTCTGTCAGGAAGTTTGTTCCAGATAGTTGCACATCGAAAGTTTATATTTAAAGTTCTTATATTTAACTGATTGGAAACTTTGTTTTTGAATTTGGAGATTGTTTCTTAGTTTTCTAGCAATTTTTCTGTTCAATTTTGGTGATGATGTCTTTTTTTGGGTCGACTTCATGGAACATTTTGTGTGTAATACAGGCTGTTCTCCGTTTGAAGTACCATAAAATTGGGCGCCAGTTTGCATTTCGTAGAATTTTGTTATCGGGTACAGACTTCTTGATTTGTTTGATGAATCTTGCCGCCTTAATAAGTATGCTGTTGATTTTTTTCCATTTCTCTGTTCAAGTAGCCGCCCCAAATGGCAATACAGTATAGTATGGATAGTAGGATGCCTTTAACCCTATTGTACCCGGGCTTTTTGAGGTTTTTGTAGCCTGGGGGGGGGGGGGCTTTTTTTGCCCGCGACCATAACTCTAGGTTGGCTTATGCTGGAAACTTGAAATTTGGTATAGAGATAGCCCTCAATAAAAGAACTAGAAAAATCATGCCGAATAAAAAATGGTTGCTATGGTTACCTGATGACGTCATCACAAATGTCAATATTCTTAAAATAAATACCTTACTTTACAGAGCTATATCTCCCGAAAAAAATAAAATTCTTCAATTCTGTTTTGATTTTCTGAATGTCAAATGAAAGACTTTTTGAGTTTTTAAAAAAACATTCGGCCACGGGCAAAAAAGCCCCTCTACCTCCCCCCCCCCCCCCCTCTCCCATCAGCGAACATGCCAGTGTCTCCATCTTTAATGTTCTCCGCTAGATCATTGATGTCGGAACTGAAAAGTTGGGGCCCTAATATAGATCCTTGTTGCACGTCTGTGTTAACTGGAAGCTTTTTAGATTCACATCCATTTACGGTTGCGTACTGTTTTCTGCTCTGAAGATATGAACTGATGATGCTGTAAAGGTTTCCAGATATGCCACAAGCTTATAGTTTTCTGAGTAGGGTTTTGTGTGATACAACATCAAAGGCCTTTGTGAAGTCTATAAAGATACACGCAACAACTTTTTCTTCATCGAGTGCTTTGTGCCACTTTCAGTCATGTTCAGCAAAATTGATACAGTAGATCTACCTGACCAAAAACCCCATTGATTGGGACTAATCAGGCCGTGTGTATTAAGATGGTCGGTTAATTGGTCTAGGATGACTTTTTCTAGCACCTTGCTAGCTATTCTCAGTAAGGTTATTGGCCGATAGTTATTCCAGTCTGATTTGGCGCCTTTTTGTGCAAGAAAGTGACTTTTCAAGTTTTCCATTCTGTTGGGAATTTTTTATTCTTGATGGAGGACTTTATATAGGCCAGATGAAGTTGGCCCAATGGCTTTGATGTCTGCAACTTTGGTTTTGTCAAGACCTTGAGCTTTCCCAGCTTTTATAGCAAAATTTAAGGCTTTCTCAAAAATTGCGCACCGAAAGATGCTTATTGAAGAACGAGAGTTTATAAATCTGAAAATGGATAGGGTTTTCCCTACATCTATATATAAGTTTTATTATATTCCTATATTTTATTGCAAAAATGGGAACTTGACATTTCGAAGCTCCTGTTCCTTTGTCTCTTCGAAACTCCAAAAATTATTTTGTTTAATTTTGATCCATGAAATTCATGAAACATTGATTATTCATATGCTTTTAAACCAATCAAAAGGCTTTCTTTTCTTTAAACAATAAAATTCGAAACAGAAAGAGATTAGATCGCGTGGAATCGGAATGTTTTTACTCGCAAAACGAAAGAATGAGATTTTCGATTTTTAGGATTAAACATAACTTAACTAAAATATAAAAGACAAAAAAACGAAAAAGCCTTAAAACCTTTAGTTTTGAGCGCATAGAAATGTTTTGATCGATAAAACACACAATTCGAGAGAATAGTAGAGGAAAAATATTAAGCATTTATGCGAGGGGTCACAATCTTCAATATTATTGAACCACGGGGAACTCCCCCGCTTAGCTTATTAGCCATTAGCTTCGGATCTTGGTTTACAACACAATAAATTCCTAGTTATTTATGTAATAGAGATAATTTCGAAGTGCAACGTGATATCTTTATATTGCCACACAGTGTTTTACCTAAATATTTCCTTGTTGGGATCTTTTCATAAAGTGGAAAAAACATGAAGAACATTTGAAATTGATCAAGTCAGACACAGTGTGTCCACAAAACGCAGGCATCGAGTTTTAAACGTGTATAAAGTTTAATAAAACAAATTGCTAAATAATTTTCATACCATTAGACAGGTTTTAAAATTTCGATCTACTGCAATAAATCCTTTTTAGATTTGCACATGAATTTTCCAGTATAGCTCAGGTAGAAAACTTACTGATTAAAATGCAGACAAGACAAGGAGAGTGAAAATGGTTTAGCACTTGGCATCACTAGCTTGGCAGCACAATTTATTAGCTAGATATTTCATTCAGTAAGTCATGCCCTTGTATACATTATTAGGATTGAAACTCTAGAGGATTTAATTTTCAGGATGGCTTTGTCCACAAAGTATAAATATTTTTAAAAGTTTTTTGAAATTTTCAACCGCACAAGCAATTTGAATGAGGAAAAGAGATATAAACAGCATAAATAGCCTTTGAATGAATCAAATTTACAAATTTTAGCTACATACTTATTAAATTTATTCTGATTTAATTACGCGGAAACGAAAAAATATAAAATGGTTCAAAATCTAGTACTTG
This sequence comes from Darlingtonia californica, assembly GCA_032270445.1. NCBI lineage: Eukaryota > Viridiplantae > Streptophyta > Magnoliopsida > Ericales > Sarraceniaceae > Darlingtonia > Darlingtonia californica. The sequence continues at coordinate 8,002 of JAUBWS010069900.1, forward strand.
CAGTAGTCAACATGATTTTAAGAAATACGGAAAAATTTTGCAGATCTTTTTTTTTATTTTCGCTTGGATTTTATTTTGCTGATGTCTGCAATGCAAATTCCTCGTAGAATGAAATTTCCCAAAATTTTTATGGATTTGGACAAAAACTGCAAAATCTGCAAAATTCATTACAAAAAAAGTATGAGATCTACACATGTTGAATGAAAGTTAAAAGCAATCAGCTTGGTTTTATGAATTTAAGATTCATCAGTTTAGCCTTTTACATATTAGATCGTCGATGAACGTAATTTTTGTTGCCCCGTTGGCCTGGTCTAACGGAAAATGTTCGTGTGAAAGATAATCAACGACAAGGTATATTTTCTTGTTAGTTGTTATTTAGAAATAAATTAATTGCCCAAATCAATAAAATATGGATTTTGTACAGAGCACAACATATGATTTATGTTGGTTTCTCTAAGAAAAAGGAAGGATTAGTCTGGCAGAGATACATTTACTTATAATTTCACACGGGTAGACGTTGTTGTACATACAAATTTCATATGAAAACATAAACTCGCCAGCTAGTTTTTTTCTTAAAGAGCCGATAAAAAGGGGAATATAATACGAAACGGGTAAATCGGATATAAGTGCCGTACTGGAATTGCGAGGAAGGAAAAGGTAGTGGTACAGCTTGGTCAAGAAGGAAAATTTTAAACAATAGGAGGAACCAGGATCTTCACATGTGAGACTGAATAGACTGTCCATAGGACAAGAGCATCGGCCATCACATTGCGGATGAAAACATTCAGAAGCATTGGCTGATTTCAAGAACCTGCGAACTTTTTAGAACATCATACAGACAGTTTTTGCATGTACACAATGTGTATTACTAAACCGTGCACCCACTCACACCCAGCCACACTCACCCACACCCAGCCATGAAAAGGTCACTTCCACCCACACCTACCCGGAAAAAGGAAACACTCACCCAGACCCACCCACACCCAGCCATAAAAAAGGTTACACTCACCTACACCAACCCTGAAAAAGCCATAAAAAGGTCACACTCACCCACACCCACGCAGAAAAAGCCATGAAAATGTCACACTAACCCACACTCACCAGAAAAAGCCACAAAAAGGTCACACTCACCCACGCTTACCAAGAAAAAAGCATAAAAAGGCAACACTCACCCACACCCAGCCAGGAAAAGGTCTCATAAAGGCAGAAAAAGGGACTGGGCTTGACCCATAATAGAGCTACTTTGATGTTGTATTGTGGATATCAACGATAGAGATTAACTCTGAGACAGAGAGGCACGCATGTGCATTATGTACGAAAACCGATAGCATTAGATTCCAAGATCCGATTGCTGAGAAGGTTAAACAATTTGAACTGCATTCATGAAAGAATATTCCAAGCTTGGTTAAAAAATGCCAAGAAAGGTGTGGCAAAAAGATCGTGAAAGAAGATTTTTTAATCGTTCGTTAATACTGAAAACCATTAAGCATCTCAACATTCGATTATGCAAGAATCATTGTCCATGATAAGTGAAAATCTCAGTTATCAGAGATAACCTTTAAAAATGAGAGGTTATAGAAAATATTGGGGTAAACTTTTTCATTAATTAATGCAGGATCACGATCACTATGGACATCCTAATTAATAAAATTTCACTTCCTTTCCTTGGCGTAAGGACAGTAATACTTGGAAGATTATTACTAACTTGTGATTAACTTCTAAAAAGTGACAATTACAAAAACAAGTAATACGATCAATGAGGCTACCTTATGGCTTTTTGTGGGTGGGTGTGGGTGGGTGTGACCTTTTTTTAGGTGGGTGTGACCTTTTTATGGCTGAGTATGGGTGGGTGTTGGTGAGTGTGGGTGAGTTTGGTTGGGTGTGGGTGGGTGCAAGGTTTAGTAATACCCGTACGAAACTATCAAAAAGGTTTTTTAAAGAGAGAAGAAAAAACAGAAGTGTTATTGATTCTGACTGAAAAAAAATGTTTTGTGTGCCTTTTGCCTTTTGTTTGATGGAAAAGATGGCCACGTGTTGCAATAAAAACAGTAAAACTTTTTTTATCCTTCTTACAGTATATCACATATATAGTTTCTGAAAAATATTCCTGGATGGCTGAGCTGGATAATACAAACTTATAAAAAAAAGAAACAGGGTTGTCTGAGAATACTGATAAATACAGTATGAACTTTTCTGTTGCTTGGACTTTAGAAATATTAGATTGAAATTCTACTACAAAGAGGCACAATTACATAACAGAGAAAGAATTGATTATGTCATGTTTATGTCATGTACAAACACATAAGACAACACAAGAACTGTTGGCTGATATATCATCATACTGGCTTTATATTATTGATTGATTTCATCATCCAATCTAAAGAGTACTTAATTAAAATTATTGATTTTAATCCTTTTGGAATAGACAATCACCATTGACCATCAGAAATAATTCCCAAGAAATACTCTCTAAGAGAAGAAGAAAGAGTTGTTGTGAATTGTGTGCCAATGAAAATGACTAATATCAAAAGCATCTAGCCTACGAGGCATTTTTTCAACATATCTTTGGTCGATGTGTATATATTCCTAGAAATTTACATTGTGCTCAGAGAATATTTGGAAAACTACTTTGCTGTCAAGATTTGATGTGTTAAGCGGAAAATGTTAGCTCTGAAAAGTATGAAAGTGTTCTTACCATTTGATGCGTAGATATAACACTGTTTTCATGCAAGAAAAATGGACTGTCATATATAATCACTTGGTTGTTTACTTGATTCAAGTAAAATAGTACAATAGAGTAAAAGCTACAATGTTTTCCAGCTTTATTGCCCCCGCAAGGGAGCTTCTGTTGTTTCACGAGAGCGAACAGTGGTCAAAAAATGATTTATATTTTTTTCTTCAGCCCAATTGTTCCGGTTATACGGAGTTCTTTCTTCAGATCGATTGTTTCGGTTATACGAAATGCATATCGGCTAAAGCGAAAGAGTGTTTTTATTTGAAAACGGCCCTTTTTTAACAATGAAATAAACAATAAGTAACTATGTTTATGTAAACACAAAAAAGAGAGCTAAATATGAAGTTTCAGCAAATGTGCTCTCTCATCCATTAAACATTTTAAGTCCTTTTTAGAACAAACTACAAATTGCTAAGGCAAACCCGGTCAAGCCAGTTTAACCCGGTCAACAGGACCCCATTTCCGATATGAATTTCGCTTTCCCTGCGCTTCTTGAATTCTGCCAGTGTGTTTAAAGCGGAGCGTGCGCTGAAGCGAGAAGCAGATCTAAATATCAGGTAATCGATGAGGTCTTATGTAAGGCGGGGGCATTGTAGCGTAAGCTAAATCTAGTTTATAACTATTAAGAAAAATGCTTTGATAATCAAACTAAATTATATGGTCCCTGGCATCAAGACACTGCACTTTAATAACTTCTGGGAAACAACTAATTCATTTAATTCATGGGAGAGTGGGTTTTTACCAATTTTAGAAAATTCTCAAGCTTGAAAACCATAACAATAAGATGGTATAATTATGATTATATTTACATACAAAATCAACAAATTAGCAACAATGACAATTTATATTTTAAATTGGATACGATACAATTTCATGTACAATCCAAAAATCCAAACCCAAAACAATCTAATAAATGCATGACCTGACCTGTATATCCTTTTTACTGGGTGTCCCAACTGGGAAAATGTATTTTACTTGTTTGCGTGAAAGGTCTTCGCAGTGATGTATTTATTGAAAAAAGAATCAGACGTTTCATACAAACAATTGCAAGCAGAAATTGCAACGGACAATGTTTTGGTGCACGTAAACGTAGAATTCCCATCAAGGTGTTCAAACATAAGCTATGAAACATATTTATCTTTTAAACACAAAAGTTTAAAGGAAGTTGCAAAAAATTTTTGTGGTGTTACTAAATCATTGTTAACCCTAGCCCTACTTTAATCCATTCTTTTCTTGTCTATTACACTCTTAAAGTTCCTATTGTAAGTACCCTTGAATTTCTATACAAAATTGTTTTACATAAAAATTTTGAGATGGTATGGAATTGAGCTGGATTTTACTTAACATGTTTTGGTATAAATTTAAAAAAAGAATATATTTTCTTTTACAGTACACTCTTGATATATGTGACCCTGGATAAGTAGGAATTCATGCAAATCACAATGACACTATTGTAACATTCGCCAAGTGGGACTGTCAGTTTCGGTCCCTTCACTCAGACGATAATTTATTGATAAACAATAAAAGTTGAAAAAAAAAGGAACAAAAAGGAACAAAAAACAACCACACAAAAGAATTTCATTATGAATGACCATGACGAAAATATTTTGTTTACTTAAGTTTCAATATCATTAACAAAATTACAGATGGTGAGTGAAAAATAATACAAGAACAATCTATTGCTCTTCACTATGAAAAATAAATTTTCAAACCGAGACAGCGAGACATGAATAAAACAATCAAATTATTTTTTCTGTTGTTATACAGACAAATAAACTTGAGCCATCGAGACAACAAAGATAATAAAGCGTTAATAAATTTAATTTAATTCAAGTTATCGAGACATTCAGAAAGAAAGTGGTGTCACAATTTATTTTCTTCATAAAGGCCATCTACCCATCTACATTTGTTTATGTCGCGTGACTGTCGTCTGCAGATTGCCATGGTATTGGGCATGTCAGCATCAACATTTTGCAACATTTATGTTTTGCGGTATTTTTGAGAACATTCTTAGCTGCACGCCATTTATGACGTTTTAGCCGCATTTCGCAGCATTTTACTTTCGCAGTTTGCTGGAAATGCTATATATGATAAAATCTTAGTTTCGCAGTTTAGCCGAAAATTTCTTCCCGTAAATACTCAAGTTGGCACAAAACATCGTTTCAAAGCTCGTTTGACGTCACAAATTACCCCGAGATAATATTGCGGCAGTATACAGGATTTTTTAAGGCATTTTGATTTTTCGGTTTCATGAAACGATATTTCGTGACAATTTCATTTCGCGGTCTGGCTAAAAGGTGCATTTCGCGGTGTGGCTAAAAGGTAATTTCGCGGCATATTTATTTCTCATATCACTAAATTCTTGAGGTTTTGATCGTGACGCAAAACCATGGAATGTCGATGACACAAAATTTCATCAAACATTTGCAAAATTTAAAAAAATTATATATATATATAATTAGCAAAATACGCTACAGTACAATTGGGAAAAGTTACAGTTACAGTTACAGGTTGTTGAAAATAAATCTGCTTTTGATTGAGTAACAACTAACCTGATACGCAATTTGCCAAACACAATAGCAAAAATGAGCCAACCAGCGCTGCCATTTTTCAGAAAACAAGTTTTATTCCTTTTGTTTTTTAAAACAGTCTTCAACAGCCAAAATTATTTGTAGTGTGGGATGATATTCTTGGGAAAAAATCGGCTTATATAGGAAATTTTTAAATTAAATACACTATAGTACTGAAATAATGCATCAGACTTTTATAATTAGTGCATTTATTCTTTAGGCATTAATCCGATTAATGCTAGAAACGCACGGTATTCTTTTATGTGTTTAGGCGATTATTTTTCTCTTTATTCTTTTTCTCAATTATTAATGTTAAATTGCGTTGGTAATTATCACTTTGGAACGTTTTATAAAAATGCGCAATAATACATCTGAAATCATCAAATACTTGGTGTATGTATAGGGTGTCCTGAAAAACGGAACCCATATTTTAAGCAACTATATCTTTTAAAATTTAAAGCTGGAAGATTCGATTTTTACACCAGAAAGAAGAATATATTATATAATTCTTAACTTTATATAAAAAACATTTGCACCTACAGTACGTATCAAAAAAGTTAACCCAAGGTTATTGAACGCTTTTTTGTTGTTAAATATTTGCAAACATTTTGCGATTCTTATATCAGAAAAAAAAGGTCTTTTTGAGATCTATCCGAATATGTAATTCTTTAAAAAAAAAAACTTTTTCTAGGTAAGTTATAGAAG
>JAUBWS010069911.1:0-14009 GCA_032270445.1 Darlingtonia californica
TTTACTTTGACCTTTTCACCGTGCTATTTCTACTCTGGATGCGGAAAGAGAGTAAAAAAAACTGTATAGTATGCAAAGTAGGTCGATATACAAATGGTAAACACTGACCTTCGTTCGTCTCCTTCGAATCATATTTGGAGACATCGAGGAAGAACTCGAACAGTTTCTGAGTTTCCAGTTCACATTTCTTGATTAATTTATCATCCAAACCAACACTGGGAGGTCTCATCTTCGGCACAAACAATATATACAATATACGATGGTTAAGTTTCGTTGACCAGTGTCAAATCTTTTCAATTATTTCTTTCACTTTAATTTACTAGAATAGAAATTCAGGAAAATAACTGAATGAAGTATACATAGGTTACGTAACATTATACCATATAGACTGTGGTTACAGTACATATAAACATAATACAGACTGTTGGTCTGCACCCATAGCAACTAGAAGCCGGGTTGTTTTTTGTTGACAAATGCAACAAATACATTTCTTACTTTCATAAATAAAGAAAAATTGCTTGACCACATGGATCTTATCTGACCCGGAAGTTCAAGAGAGCAACCAGAGTCATACATAAGACGTATTTTGACCATATCAGACTAGGTCTAGTCAGTTGGACATGCTACTTTAACTATTGTAAAGAATACAGTGCTCGATAAATCTTGGTTCTCTCTTCACAAAGAGGTAGCATCAGCCAAAGAAAAGTTGCCTGAACACACTGGTCTTCTTTGAACCATCATTTGGAAGAGTCCCGAGATCTGTCTCGGCCTTATCATAGATCCCGTCAGCCAGACTTACTGCCACAGAGTTCCAAGTTAGGCATGAGTAGTGTAACCAAGCAACACTTGAGCTTTTAAATACTATATGAATACTTAAACCTTTACTCGCTTATCTGTGGAAACAAAACAGAATGTATTATGCTTGCGAAACCAAAAGGTATAACACTCAACACTTTTTTGGGGATTACTAATACCTCAGGATGCTCTCATATAGTGCAATGTAAGCAAATTAATAAATTTGATGAACAGGAAAAACCTAGTAAACAACAAAGAACGTCCTAAAGTTTTCCTAATGACGTCATTTGGACGCTTTAGAATGCCTTAAACGTTTTCCAACCTTTCTGGAATACGAGAAAATGTAGAATTCACTTCTGTATTTGACTTGTTCATCAGGTATAAATCTGACGTCTACTATGGAGGGCATTTAGAACAGATTTAGGACAATTTGGTTACGCTTTTACCCTCCATCGTCGCAGATCTGTAGTACTTCTAAACAAACAATGAAAACTGACTTAATCACCATTGATTCTTGATAGATAAACAACAATCTCTGTTAGAGTACATAAACAATTCTGTGACTCGATATATACTGCACTACTACTAATCAAACCTTTGGGGCTCTCAACTAAGTCTAGAATTTTTACAAAGTTTGAAGCTAAAATTTTACTAGCTTATCTTTAAGCAAGATAGAAGGCGAGGCGCACGTAATTCTGCTTTCGATATAAAAACCTCCGTACTCAAAAGTTAAAAAGCCTATAACATAATCAAAAACGGCTAATTAACAAGTTTCTTCTTAACGGGTAGCCTGGGGTATCTGCAAAAACTCTGAGAGTAAATTATTTTTTAGCAAAGGTATCAATACAAAACAAAAGGACTCCTTAAAAGAACCATTTTGCAGCTTACTTTTGTGAATATGGGGCTCAATAGTACGTAACAAGCCAACCTCAAGCAAAAATCGTCTCTACCTACTTTCAAGAGAACAAAAACCAACGGCAGAAAACCATATAACATCTCAGTCAAGTAAAAGCCAAATCAATATAATAGTTTCGTGAAAAATTTTCTGAATAACTGACGATTCCCTTTTTTCACATTCTGTTTGATTGCAGTTTAAAGATGGCGTCATTTAAACGTCATTACAACACAATGAACGTTCAATTGACGTCATGTGCCTACTGTAAATAAAATTAATTGGCAGAAAAACACCTAGCAAACAGACCTTCTAAACGCAAATTTTCTTTCATTTCAATATGTATAGCAGATACATTGTCCTGTTGTCGCAATTATATAACAGATCATAATTAGCCGGTAATTAGATATCTGCGATTAGTCAAACCTGAGAATCACGAGACACTCAAGAACTGCTTAATATTATAATTCTAAAAAGTTTCAGGCTTTCGTTGTTAAAAAAGTCATATATTAAAAAAAACAAAGGGAGACAAAATGCTACAAAATATATAACATATTATCAAATAAGTTGATTTGGGCAATAAGCTTTATAATAAATATAATACTAAGAAGCTTCATTTTGTCTATTTATTTTAAAAATATGTATTTTTAATTCTATTAAAGTACGTTTCCGTCTTCATCCAAAGACCATCATCAGTTAAAAACAAGTATAAAAATTATGTAGCTACGTGTGTATAAGAAATCGCTGCAAGTTGAATTAAAGAAAACGCATGCGCCATTTATGAAGACAAAGGAATAATTATATATATTCCAAAAAATACAAAATATTTATCAATTGAAAAGGTTAAAGCAAATAATATTTTCAAATAAGAAAAAATGAGAAGCATTCAACAATAAAAATTCATCATACGGGAAATACCATTTCGCGTGCAAGTAAGAAAAGGCGCTCCATTGAGATATCAAAGGTTCAAAATTGTCAGCTATTTGATAGCCATGCAATCAAGCTGCTGAACTATTTAAAACATTTTTAATTCCTTCATTCTGGTGAAAACATTTTCGCAGAAATACTCTAGCATGGAGTATTAAGTTTTTCCCTGATAAAAAGGTAGGTTTCCCTGTGAAGTTATTACTCAACATACAAAAATGCTTGGTTATTAAAAAATTAAAACTTGTACACCTTTTAAATAATTGAAACTTGTACACTTTTATTTTATAAGAACAAACTATATACGAACAGAGGCCGAAAAGTTCATAACGTAATAAGAATATAAAACCATTTCCTTTGGAAATTTCCGACGCTAATTTGGCTTCTTTCGCTAGAACTTAAGAACATCTAAAGACTTTCTCGCAGTTCAATGTTCTTATAGAAAAACATTTGTTGAAAGACCCTCTCACTAAATATTTCAAGCACTTGCCACTGTCTTCTGTCTAACTATGACCTAGTTTCACAACTTTCAAACATGAAATTAAATTACTATCGCGTGTTCTGTTTCTTTTTATACTCCTAGCCAAAAAAATAGATGTAAATAATTTATCATCATACACGAATTTTTATAAAATGAAGCGTGACATCATAAACACATTACGTCATTTCTGTATATTCATTTAAAGCAGAGAAAAAAACAAAACAAAAATTTCGTACTTTTAAAATGTATTATTAATAAAAAAAGAAACTCGGCATATCATAGTCTATCATTTCTGAAAGAACAAAAAAGAGAGTGAGGACAGAGAGCTATGAATCATTGTGGTGACGAGACAGGATAAGCCGTTTTGCACAACTGCAGCTGCTAACTGAGAACATAGACGAAATGATAACAAAATGAAAAACAAAATCCGTTAATTCGCTGTGAACATTTTTGCTAATTCGATAGTAATATAATACATATATTATTTCAACGCACAATTTACTAAAATATAATATATGTTAGTATATTGATTAAAACTTGCTTGACAGTTACTTTTTCACCTAAATCATATTTTTACCATATTTGGTAAATTTCAAGAAAAATATATTATTTTCATTGAAACTTGTCAGTGAGTCTTTGGGTAACACAACACCAAATCAATGAACAACAATAGCAAGGGATGGATTGTTGAAATGACCTTTAGAGAACTTTGACCTAAAGTCCCCTTTTTCAATTTTCCCATGAAAATTATGCATAATTAATTGTCAGTCTAGAGTGACAAAATCTCAATTTTTGAAATCATGATAAGACTTTAGCATCTATGATGTTAAAAAAAGCCTTAACATTTTTTTTAGCTTAAAACATTTTCATCAACCCAAATTTTCGTCATCTTCAGAATTGTTTGTCACTTAGGGCCTACACAAGGCCGATAAGAGGCATTAGTAAAACTTAAAAACATTAAAATTTAGAAAAACACGAAGGGGTACAAAAACAATTCCCAAAGTTTAAAATTTTGCTCATTAATCTGACCATTCATAAACCTACATACGTTTCTATATTCACACATGCCTGTATTCACCAATCAGGAACTAAAGTATCAAATTTTGGCATTGTAGATTGTTGTAGAAATTTGCAAAAATTGATGATCTTATATACTATTATTCCAAACAGCAAACTAAATTACCATGATTCAACAAAATGCTATAAATTTAATTTCAAAATCCAAAGAAAAGGAGAAAATTTTACCCATGGGGTGAAATAACTCGATCGTTAGAGCTTGATATTCGAGAAAAAATTCACTAAAAGGTGACCCAATATAATGACTGAAAATCAGAACTTATATCCACGAAATATAAGAACCCATACAAAGATCACAAGAGAACAAAAGAACATAAAATTCCCTAAAGACAATACAGGGAAATTCCCTGTAAACGAGATCAATAAACACAAAACAAATGAATTGAATACAAATCAATTAAACATCAACTTTAGTGAATATGTATTTTTTCTATCTAATCAACACAAGACAACCACACTTCAACCACTTCATCAAAAAATATCAAGTTCGACATTAATATCATCTTTAAAGAGCCTTATCTATTTAATCATCCTTAGCAAAACTATGTTAATTCAAGTTGAACCATAGCTACTTGACTTCACTGTATATACATGCAAAAAGGTACTAGTTAAATTCTTATCAAAAAGGTATTGAAACATGCATTTTGTAAGAAAAAATCGAAAGAAATTATCAAAACACTGTGTAGCTTAAATGATGATTGCAAAGCCAGTCGACAAAATCATGAAAATAAAACATCTGAGGAGGAGTTAATTTGTATTGAAGCGATACGTAATTTTCGTTAGATAGAAATAATACTCCGCCAATAACACTGGTGTTTTTACCAACTGGTAATAAACATAACCTACATTTATTTTAGCTGTCTATTCCTTTCTCGGAACCAAGGTTTTGATCCATCACAGAACTTCTTTTCAATGAAATTGAAAACGTCAAAATCAATCATCAACTCTGACAGCTCATTGATGACTAATCAAAATGAACAATACACTTCTAACAGAACCCTACTATCAAGAATACCATGCAATAGGAGATCGTATTTTTATTTTGTTCGGGCTTTATTTGACGGTATTCATTTAATTTTTACTTTTTCACGAGACCAAATCAATTTATAAGTTTCCATATACAGGATAAGAGATTATTACTTCAATGAGATTGTGGTGAAAGAAAAGCAGATAATGTTAATTGAATAACTTATCAATAATGATGAAATCATAATAAATAAACTTTCACAATTGGCTAACACTCGCGTCCATAATTTTCACATATGAACTAATGTCAAATCATTCTATTTATTGTAGTATTATAGTTCAACATACTCAATTTAATCACCAGTTTTCCAGAAAATTGGTTGTTTTTGGGTAAAGTCTATTATCTATAACAGCCATGTATTTTATCATTTGAACCATTTTAAGAAAGATTTCATGGGGGATTATTCATGTTACTTTGTATTTTTTATTAACTTGAGTGATTTTTTTGTCTGGGGCCGGTCAGAGTATGTTCTGGCCCGACTCTTTTGGACACAAATGAGCAAAATTAAAAATACTTTCAATTCAACAAAAATTTGGTCTCTTTAGCCCAACTCAATAAAGTTTGTTACACATTATAACTTATTATCAAGATAAAAGGTCAAAAGTTTTGAGGCCTCCAATCACTTAAACGTGTTTGTTAAAGAGTTTTTAAAGTTTCTACAGCCTAAGACCCCTGGGTAGGAGGGCCGCAACCCATGCAGCAGGGAGCGGTTCCTAGTTAGGAAGCTAATGTCTAAAGATTCCCAAAATTTTGAAAACTCGTAGCACAGAAGTGGTTAAAATGTTTAATTTGTAATTTTCTTATCTGAAATTGGATAATAAATATAGTGATATAAATTCAACCAGGGCTGTGGAAATGATTATACTTTAGGGAGGCTGGAAATCAAAATAAAAAAAAACGCGATTTAAACGAGGAAAGATCATTGTATTTTATTATTGTTAATTTGAAAAGACCATGATTAAAAAAATTATTGGGGCCCCTGACCTAATTTGAGTTGAAAAAATAGAATGTTGTATATATCTATAAATGTTAATGAAATCCTTGAGTGTTCTAAATTGTCGAGGCTTTTCAGTCTGTAGAAACATCATGGTTTTTGTTTTTTAAACGTATAAATGACATCTTTTAATAATATTTACTCAATTTTATTAGAAAATTGTCATGGCAATCACACTCACTTGTTTCAATAAACCTCCTCTTTACATTTCTAACAAGATTTGTTTACTTGTTAATCAAAGGTCAGACTACAAACGTGTTCAGTTTTCAAAATGATTACCCTATGCTTGATAAACTACCAGTTAAATATTAATAAATCAATAACGTGTTTCATTTATATTTTTTTCTCTGTTTAGAAGCATACTGGGCTAAGGACTTTTTCCTTCGTGTAATACTAAATCATAATCAAGCCAATACTATGAAATTTCTCAAGAGGGTTGTTTCAAAATGCAAAGTTGTAAAAAACATTCAATTATCATACATAACATTAACTCGTTGGAGCAAGTAAACAAGCATTTTGTTCAAAATTGATAGGAACCAACAATTCCCTAATAGTACCGACCTGATGAAACAAAAAAAACTTACTAAGTTCATTAATCAAGAGAAGAGTCGAGAATGATGACACAGTCTGCAAGTGTAATTTCTTTATTAGATGAATATAAAGTGAGATTAACAATCACATGTTTTGAGAAATATTCCAGGATCTAATGACAGAAGCTTTGAGCCTGCCTTACCAATTGTGTATTTCAAATAAAAAAGACTTGTGGTCAAAAGTATAACCTTAAATAGAAAGGGTAGCAACTAGGGGAAAAGCACTGCAGAGGAAAAGTCATGATAATCCTAAACAAAAACAAAATGCTGCAAAATTTAAAAGAAAGCACTGTATTTAAAATAAATGGTGAAATTTTGGTTTGCAAAAAAAGAGGAAAGGCCATCCAGCACATTTGTTATCCTTTATATAACATATAATGATCTATATCGTCACTTTCAATAAAGAAAAGAATATTCAATTTTCAAAAGCTTTTGTATGTCATGAATACATCCCCTGGACCCTAGCAAAAAACATCACACAGACTGTACCCCTTGAAATTTTGAAAATCTTGAGCCCTGAGCTTCCTTTGGCTCCAATTTGGCTGTACCTTTCCTCCCCTACAGACAGAAGAGGACAGTGCTATGCAATAGTTACTAACGTAACTACTTTAGTTACTACTTTATTTTCATGTTTATGGATAATATTTCTAAATTATTTTTTATTATTTATTTCTACTTACTATTTTCTCAATTTTCTAATTATGGTGGCTTTCTCCTCGGTTAGCCCTGGCTATTGAGAAAGTCTCCTACCATTACTTGTATATTACGATTGTAAACTTTATTTTTTCCTGGTAAATAAATTTTTACTTACTTAAAAGGTTATAATGGATGTAGATTTCACACAATCATTTTGAGTGTTTAATAAATTTTTCCATCATTCCATACATCATAAACCCTTCCAAGATAATCAAAATAGGAAATGGTCAGATATTCATACAATGTCTGGGTTACCTAGCCTTTGAATAAAGATGGCTTGAAAATGGACCATCTTATTCATCAAAGTTCTCTAAGTTGCCTTTCGGCATGGCAGACACTGAAACTACAAATTATTGATTCAAGTATTATATTGATTGGTGTACTTCAGAGTTTAAACATTTCAAGGAATACAAATAAATAATGAATCTGGTTTAATATTAGCTTCAACAATGAGTATTAACAAATAAAGTAAAAGAAAATTTGTGTATGTGAAGAAAGTTAAATTCTTCTAAAATAAAAAAGTTTGCATAGGGTTAATTTTGTGCAAGTAAATGAATAAAACCACAAAAATTAGTTCAGCTGTTGAAATTAGTTCCTTTAATAAAGTATATGAAACCATGAAGCTGAAATAATAATGAAGTGACCATTTGAAATTTTTGTCTGGAAATATCTGATGATAACAAAAGAAATAGTAGAGCACTCCTACTAAAGAAAAAAATGATCATTTAACACGATGCAAAGGTGTCACATTTTTTGTTAATTTTCAAAGATTTCTCATTTAGTTATTCAAAGATTTCTCATCAATTTTCAATTTCTCATCACCATTCAAACATTATTCACATCATTGAAACTTTTCTAATAGAATATATAAAACTGAACAAACTTAAAGTTTTTTGAGTCCTTAATAAGATGTGACAGATAACTTCTGTGTTCCAGACAGGATGTTCTGGATGGGACAAAAACGAAAAATGTATTTTGCTATAAAATGCTGTTGAATTTTAATTAAGAAATAATATGATCAAATGGCATGACAAGTATGACTTTAAGAGTCAGAAAAAAGTGAAACATGAATACAGTGCCTATATGGCATATGTATCCTAGCTAAATAAATTCACAGACCACTTGGTAAGAGGCACTTTCTATTATTTTTAAGATAACCATGTGGTTTCCTATTATTTACAAGCCCCTTCTAAAAGCCATTAATAACTCGTTATTTTTTAAGCAAATTTAGCAATAAAAGCTGTTCTACTTGACTTTATTTGTAAATCTAAAATGAAAGTTGGCAACTATACTAAAATAACATACAGACAAAATAACAGTATATGGCAGTTTTAATGAATGCAGAGTTCTACACAAAAGTTAAAATAGTTTAAAATTGCTTATTAAAAATTACTTCAGAGCAAGAAAAGGTCATTTTGATCAGAAATTTTTTTTATCAATTGGGATTTTTTTCCTTTTGGGATATTGGTTGTACATTAGATTGATGAATTAAAAGGTAAAATCGCTTCCTTTGCTTATTTATCACGCTAACAAAATCAGCAAAAGAGTAATTTTTGTCAAAAAGGCTATTTATGATATTTGAAATCACAGTTAGTGGCTTTTGTGTTGTCTACTCCAGGATAAATAGTGTCCTGTCTGGAACGTTCCAGATGGGACAATACTTTCTTCAAAGATTTTAAAGTAAATTTAATATATTTCATAAGAAAAGGTAATCCCAAGAAATGTTGTCTAAGGGCATCAAGTTACAATCAGAAAACAATGATCTATGATCCACTGCAAATCTTACATCTAAATTAAACTTACAACACTCTGTGTGCAATTTTGTGCTTACTCACAGCATATCATCCCTATTTTAAGGAAACCTTCAAACACAGCTAATTACTTATCAATCAACTTTCCCATGTGGAAGGAAGTCAATTTGCATTAATTTGAGATTTCAGTGAGTATTTTGTCTATATTTACAAGCTGCACTTAAATGTCCTGAAATGACATGACACTTAAATGACAATACTTTCTTCAAAATATAATTCATAAGAAAAAGGTAATCCCAAGATAGAAATGGTACCTGTTTTCTCAGAGGGCATCAAATTACAATAAGAAAACAAATTTTCTATGATCCACTACAAATCTTACATGTAAATTAAACTTTCAACACTCTGCGTGCAACTTTATTTATACTCACAGCATATCATCCTTATTTTAAGGAAACCTTCAAACACAGCTAAAGAAATTATTTATCAATCAATCTTCCCATATGGAAGGAAATCAATTTGTATTAACTTGAGATTTCATTGAGTATTTTGTAGATATTAACAAGCTGCACCTACATGTCCCATCCGAAACACTGGCAATGACTGTTTTCAGCAAAAAAAGCCCTCAAAAAATTTTGCAACATTTAAAATAATTTTTGTAATGAAATATTAAACTTTAGGCATTGCTCTATTGGAATTTGCATAATCCAAAGTTTTAAATATAATTTTGAAATTTTATATTTTTTTGCCATCTGCATGGAATGTCCCATAAATTAAAATTGCTCACGGTAAACAACTGTTGCTCGTGGTAAACACTTTGAAATTTGCTCTTTAAGAAAGGTTGATAGTGAGCAAAAACTGCTCACGGTAAACAAAAAAATGTTTACAGTGAACTTTCTTATTTAGCGTAAATGCTATTTTTGTTTACGATGGTGCAAATCAACATTTTCAACTTGGTAGTGGTTGTGAATGGGAAATAATGAAGAACACAGAATTGCAGTATGAAAATGAAACGTAAATTTGCCAAGTTAATAAATTGTCAAAATGAGGGAAGTGCTGCAACTGGGTTTGGACAACTAAGTTGGGGATGCTTAAACAAGTGCACGCCCAAGCTATCTAAAGTGCAATGTACTGTGCACACGGTTCCTTAACGTCTGAAGTGCCATGACGGTGGGCACATCCAAACCATCTGAAGTGTAAAATACCATGCATGCGATTCCTGAAAGCCATGACAGGGACACACCCAAAAGTATCTAAAGTGCCACATACCATACACATGGTATTGTGAATACCTGAAGTGCCATGGTTGGGAAACGCCGGAAACTATCTAAAGTGCAAAGTACCGTGCACAGAGTGTCCTGAAATCCTGATAAGTGCCATGAAACTACGAATAACCCAACAACCCCAAAGTCGATGCCAAACACAAATCCCAGAATGAGAAATGCAAGGTAAAAAGTAAAACACCATGTGTAACATGATGAAACACATAAGCTATTAACACAATGTTAAAAGGTGGTCCATACGTTGTAGAAATGTTGTAGAGTGTAATGTAGATACAAAATGAAATATCATGATTGACAATTTTAGCTCACTACTAAAAAACATTCCAATCCTCACACAGTTTAAATGTTTACCACATATTTTTATTTCAAAGTACACACATTACACAGCCATGACCTGATTTTGAACATTTTCTAAAACTTTTGAAAAGTTTCCACACACTCTGCTCTGGCATTATACACACATACAAAATTGTGCTCTCCTGCTTTGTATCTGAATTTTGTGAGATGTTATCAGTCTTGTCATTTTATGGTGCGTGATCATACATGCACACGCGCACATGCGTCTGGATGTTATTTAGTGTCTTTTTGTAATAAATTGATTGGATGTCTGGATCACTAAAATTGCATGTGAAAATTTATGTTTATTTGATAATTTCGCCTTTCACTATTTGTCATGAGCCACTAGACTATTCTTCATGAATTAAACAATCCTTATGAAACTTAATTGATTTTTATATGCAAACAATATGCTAGATACAAATTTAAAACTTTCGGTTCTTTACTTATGGGACTATGATCTTGTGCAGGTAAAACTGATAGTATCTACAGATAGTATGATCGCAATCGCAATCGCATGTATGATTGGTCGCACGTCTGGTGGTTTCTTCATTGAAAAGGCTTTGAAATCAGTGTTCTTTTATAGCAAGAGCAACAGTTAAAATGACATTGTCAGCGTCCGGATTAAGGGTTTGCGTGCAGTTTGCAAAATGTGAGTCAATTTTAAAGATTAACAAAGCAAAAAACTTATCATTTAACAAAATTGAAACTCAACAGAAAATTTCTTCACAAATTTACTTCATTAAAATAGTTGAAAGCGGAAGTTTTGAGAACTTTCATTTTTTGACCATTTTGTTTTTTATTGTGTCTTCAATTGGAACTTATTATCTCTTACATGTCAGCTTCATCCATCAAAAGTTTCAGGATATCTTGCAAATATTTTTTCTTTGAAAAAGGTCTTTATAATGGAGATTAGCAAAACCTTAAAAGACATTTATCAAATCCTTTCGCGATTATCTTTAAGAAACTCAGAAATAGGATAGTTCAATTTGCTATTTTCAAAACATTTTTGCATGTTCTATCTTAAAAGAATTGAGCTTATTGTTTATGAAATAATAAAACAAACGTGGAACAGCAAGTTCCACTGCATTTCCATCATGTTCTGCATTTTGTTACTTTGGATATCAGAATCCAGAGAATTTACTCGATCAATTATCAATTGATATTTCAAAATTTTTCAAAATTCTAAACCTTCAATTAATTCAATTAGTTCAATTAGTTTGATTGTATAGATTATAGACAACTGTAGCTTAGTGAAGATATCAAGATAATTGAAGGTAAGGTCGCCATCACATATAGCTTACATTTGTGTCGCATGACCAAACAAAAATCTAAGCCAAAATCCTGAAAATTTTGAGTTGGTAAGTCAGTAAAAAATTCAGGATTTTCATTATCGGCCTCCCTTTTGCATCCAAAATTTTTAATTTCAAGCTTTCTAGCTACTTGCATCTGAGTACAGCAACTAACTAAAAGTCATAACCCTAAGGCAGATAGAAGTGGCATAGTTGTTTATTGTCGACTGCCCGCATACCTTGAGCAACATGCATGGACATTTTCATTATTGTTGAGGAAATTCATTACCTTATAAAGTACTAATTTTCACGTGTATTAATTTTTGTGAGTCAAAAGACATTTTTGCATGTATTAATTTTTGCAAATTCGAGAGAAACATTTGACCAAAATTACGCTAATTTGGGACAATGTTGATCCAATCTATAGTGTATATTGGGGCTGCTTTAACACATGAAGCGAGAATGACACACCATAAAATAGCCTTTGCTGGTCTGCAGTTTGAAACTTCCCAATGTTTACATGTTCAGCGTTCGAATTAAGGGTTCGCAGTTCGCAAAATGCAAACCGTTTGCAAGATTCAGCGAAGCACTTTTCTTCTAATTTCAACAAAACTGCAAATCAAAATAATACAAAATCATTTATATAAATCAAGCACTCTGTTTCAATTAAAGAAGAACTTGTTATTGCTGTAAACTTTCAAAACATGTGGGGGAAATTCCCCTATCTTGACTTCACAATACTGGAAAAATTTCTTTCATTAGAGTGTTTGTTTTTGCCTCATTTGAAGAATAATAAAATGAAAATCGAAACATCCATAAAATTCTTTATTTTCTCTCTCTGAAAGCTGCCCATTCAAAATAACTTTTATAATTCTAACTTGCCAATTGATTCGCTGATTAGTGAAAAGAATTCACTGGTTCACTGAAACTATTCGCAATTTGATAAAAACGATTCGCAAAACTGATAAAAAATTCCACGCTAACGCGCCAAATATCTCTTTTATTTTAGCGAATTGTTTTTTCATCATTAATTTGATCCCTGATGTTTAATCTTAGTTGCAGATTATAACAGAATTTGTCGATGTATCCAATATAAAAAATGAATTAAAGATTAGTAATTATAACTAAACATTCACCTGATACCCTTCAACACATGATCAAACTATAGCAGAGAATGGTTTCTACATACATACAGTAAAAACACTCATGCACCCTCAGAGAACAGTGCTGATGTAATTTGTGGCTAGTTAAAACCAGATTTCTGAACTATCTAATTTTTTAAAACATGAAGCGTGGAGAAGCACACTTGTATAATGGTAGCTATGTACATGTCACATCTGACTAAATCATCAGAATGCTCCAACCTGACCGACTTGGCTAGCCAAGGAAACAAGCAGAATGAAATTTCTATATATTTTTGAACTTGAGACCAACCTCTGGCCTTCCTAAAAATGAGTGAAAAATAAAGGCTAAAAGGTGTGACGGGGTCTTGACTTGAATGGCGTGCTTCGCCTTTGCGAGTGTTGTTTAGAAGGTAAAAAAAGGTTTAATACAAAATTTAACCAATTACACACGGTTGATGAGTATTTCCCGTCTCACCACATGGCTGTAACGACCCTGGGCATCTCCCGAACACGCCAGCGAATTCGCAGGCGTTTATCATAATTAGATTTTGTGAAAACGCCCGATCACACCCGGACTAACCCGCCCGATTACACCCGGACTAACCTGAACGCGCCCGAACGCCTGAAATTTTTTTTCTCACTCTGCTACCTTGTAAACCTTGTAAAGATTGAAGAATTTTGCTTGATTATATATTCATATTTCTTATGTTTAACCTTGCTGGACCCTTTTTCTTGGCACCACATACA
>JAUBWS010069922.1:0-14009 GCA_032270445.1 Darlingtonia californica
ACATGTAGAAACTCAAAGTAGTAGTAGTAGGAGTTTGCCGTCGTAATTAAAACAGGATACGCTTTGCTCTCCCGTAAAAAGTTTAAACTTGTTTAAGAAAAATATAAGAATTTGGAAACCGAAGACATGTACGTGCAAAATTAAATTTGTACATAATGTAACGTTTATGATTGATATATTTGAATTATTTAGTCAAAGTTTATTATCATTATTTGGCATAATTTCAGTTGGATTTTATTAGTATTTCTTATTATTAACTAGGAAATACTATTTATTTTATTTTTCCAACTATAAGAAAATAAACAAATAAATAATAAATACAAATAAGTTTAGGACATAGGACTGCTGCAAAGTTGCAATAAGATAACGAATTGTTTTTGTAAATATACACTCCTTAATGTTACATTTGCTTATAAACTAAAAGTCAGCCTTAAAATTACATTAAATGACCCTCTGTCTTTCATTTGTTTGTTTGCTCACCAGCGACTTTAGCAGAACTGCAGCAAAAAAAAACAATGATTTAGGGCATTTGATCTCTTTCCGTCACTTATTTATCTTTTTTAACCATTATTGATAATATTTCACATCTTCAAAACGTTAATATTACCAATATTTTAAGATGCTAGCGTATTTGAACGGCGGAAATGAATACCTATTTGAAGAATTTTCTAATTTCCGTAGTCCTCTGCAGAAAATATTTTTTTCATTTTTTAAAAAGTGAATCGCTTAATTTCTAACTAAAATGAACTGATCTGAAGACTTTTCACATTTTCGTTAGTCCTCCAGAACTCGTCAGTACTTCATAGACTGCTACCAATGAAAATCCAGCTTTCCTGGAAACACAAGGAGTCTCGGGTTTTAAACTTGTTGGTATCTTAATTACTGTGTCTCACCTCTCACCTGAGCGAGATAAGTGCTTTTGTTTTGAAGTTTAGCTACTTTTTGTCCATGAAGCAAGTGAATCTTTAATGTTAGAAGAACGGTCTCAATTTGAGAGCAGACATATTGTGTACAAAATTGTCAGCGCGACAAAAAAAGCGTATATTTGACAATGTAAGATTAAGAAACTTTGAAAACAAAATAATATAAAGGTGTTGAATGCTTAAGCTATATGTAATTCAATAATCCCAGTGTAAAAGTAGAAAAAATCAACCCATTTTTAATGCTAGCCTTAGAATTTCCTTAGTATCTTCTCTTCTTGCTAATTCTTCTTATTGCTTTCCAAAAACCTACACTTAAGCCTTTAATAAAACTTTAGCCACCGTTTTTTTGAGCCTGAGTTTATAGATAACGGTATTAAGTGCTACCTAGTGCCACCTAACTGCTAGCTTGTTTGCAAAGAGAAGAATTTTAACATACTTTATCTCAATAGAAAAGTGCCGTCTTTGGTACGGTTGTGATACTCCTAGCAAAGAAATGTTCTTACTTCAAGGGGCCTACGTAGAGGTTCCAGTTCATAAGGAAACCTTTGATGTGTGAGATAAGCAAGGAACTGAGAATGGTCAAAGATATAACGGTTGCTAGGTGCTAATCTGAAAGTACTGAAAAATTACAGGTAGAGAACTGCAAGTAAGATAACGTTAAAAAGTACGTAACGCAAAATTTAATGGATTAGACCTCCCTATCCCCTTCTGTCACCATTCTTCCCTTTAAAAATCGTGATTTATTTCAATGGTTGTCACGAACATATCGAACTGCGTTACGTACTTTTTGAATGATCCCTAGTTTAAATGTCATTCTCTATTGCTGATGACAAAATTATTTTAATGATATTTTACATCCTTTTGTATTTTTTCAGTACCCTAAATCTTCAGGTATAGGATAGGACTCTTTTCCCTCTCACGCTCGACCCCAGCGCAACTTCTTTGCTTTTTTTATATCTCTCACTTGCGCACACTCTGACAGTCTCCTCTGGTGGTCGCTTCTGAAGTAGTCTATCAAATATACCGCTCCGGGCATTTTGCCCTACTCTTGGTCTATAGGCTTACGTCCAAATCCCGGTAAGTTAAAATCGCAAAATGGGGAGCATGCGCAGTAACTATTTCTACCATAACAGTAGTATCACCAAAACAACATGGAAAAAGAGCCAATCACGTCGATTTGTTACGCTCAATATGGAAAAAGAGCCAATCACGCACGCAAACTATTAACCAATAAGCGTATCTATTTTTAACAATCGAAGTTTAATGTTTATAGTTTCCAGACTCCTTACTTACTCGGTTTTGGACGTTAGCCGATAGACCAAGAGTAGGGCAAAAAAGCCCGGAACGGTTTATCGGACAGACTACTTCTGAAGTAGCACTGGCATAGTTGATACGGTGCACCACAATAAAAAAAGAATAACACTAACATTTATTTGTCTCGCCTATTTTGAAAAAAAGACAAAAGATGAGATACCACAATGTTTGAATGAAAGAGATGAGATTCAGTTTATTCACAAATGTTAAAAAACAGATGGTAAGTTAAACACTTATTGTTATTTTTATGCCTAATTGGTTAGTGTGTTTGAAACTTATAAACTCAATAAACGAAGCTTTAAATATTTTTAACTTTTTACATATTTGTCGTGACAAGTTGTATTTCATACCGTTGGAAATAAAATTTTAGATGCTTTCTCAAAATATAAAAAGCGAATTTTAAGAATAAATATTTTAAAAAGACTTTTGAGTGATACACTTGCTAATATCTTAATCAAAACATTTAACAACTTAATTGAAAAAAGAACTGGGACCATGTATATGATTAAGTTTTTATGTGCCAATGAAATTATCAAACTCGATCTACTACACCAGAGCCTTTTTTCTCGGTATCAGTGCTATAAAAGAAAGAAAGAGGCAAAGAGGCTCTGGGGACAAGATTGGTTCTCTCTTAATCCTGCTAGCAAATAACAAGTTTAACAAGTTTTATTTTTTACGACATTATATGCATATCACCATTTCACATGTATTTCAGACGAATAGCCAATAATCTTTTTGGAAATACTGAAATACAAATCATTGATAAGTTACAATTTTCTTAGTTAAGCCAACTCCTCGTGTCCATGATCCTATACGTTCAGCTCAAACAACTATTTCTAGCTTAAGCAAGTTTTCTGGTGAGAAATTGAAATAGATCTTTTACATTATTTCTTTGTTGAACAAAATATTGTAATAATATATTTTCAAAATAGTCGAAAAACCATAAACTCAATCCTTTCATTCATTTGATGACTCCGAGTCCTAATTTTCAAAACGATTTAGTGAAAAATATGAAAGAAACTAAAAGGAAGTACAATAATATTTAGTGAAAAATATGAAAGAAACTATAAGAAAGTACAATAATAACCAATTCTTCCAAAACATAATCAATGAAATAGGCTCGATTTCATTTAGTTAAACCCAGGATAACCTTAATTAAAGTTTCAGTCAAAGACCAATTCTTCCAAGACAGTCAAACCCAGGGAGAGGGAGGGGGGGGGGGGGGGAGGGTACAACTTTAATTAAAGTTCCAGTAGAAGCCTAATCGTTTCACGGAAGTTGAATTAAAGTATAACCCTAATTAAAGTTTCATACATAGACCAACCCATCCAAGAAAGTAAAACCCTGATTAAAGTTTCAGTCAAAGACCAATCCATCCAAGAAAGTTAAACCCTAATAAAAGTTTCAGTCAAAAATCAATCAAACCAAAAACCTTGAAACCCAGGGTTTAATAATGAATCTAGAGTTATGCCAAACCCCCTGACTCAAAGTTAGGTAAAAAGACTTGCCTACCTGCCCTCCTGCACGTAAAACTCTCAATATTTGCGCACACATTAATACATACATTGAAAAGTTCTTGAAATGAAAAATGTTGTTATCCCTCCGGAATTATATCTTCGTCAGCCGAGGCCTTAACATATGCACAAGTTACTTACAAGTTATACAAAATAATGCAAGATCAGTCTATTTTAAACACTACACAAGCTTACAAATTCATGAACATTTATGTACGTGGTGGAATCAATGTTTACACATGACACGAACATAAAAGCCTCATTTTCATTGATAAGATCATTATCAAATTCTCTTAAGAAATAAATCCTCCCTTATTATAATGTCCTAAAAAGAAAAAAATGAGGCTGTCATCTTTTGATGCTATTTCATTCACTGTTAACTGAAGTTTATGAGAAACTGAATGCTCAACCATCCGTCACTGTTCTCTAAATGTTTTGTTTAACAATTGCTTGACATGTAGAGGTAGTCAGAAAACCTTTAACTTTACGCTCGCTTCGAAAGCAGGGCTAAACCCGCCAGTTTTGCGGAAGAAGAAAGACAACAAGAAAAGTTCAGAGCTTAGATTTCTAGGCTAATATAGAGGCTGTTTACATGGAGAATTTCATTTCAGGCGAAACGAAATTTTTTAACAATGCCATTGATTGTAACCACCTAAAGAGTTTTCTTGACACCGAAATTAAATTTCATTTTTGTCTTTTTGACCGAAATGAGTTCACTTCGGGTAGTTTCGAGTTGTGACTTTTAAAATAAATTTCATTTCGCCCGATAAATGAAATTCTCATGTAAACGGCCTCGTAGTCTCGCTTGAAAACTGTTCTGAAGTGTTATAGACTAGTGAGTGTGTGTCGATCTTTGTTAGCGGTCCTTGTTTTATGTATATCAAGATTTTAGCGAACATTCAGATTAATGGCAAATTGGCGAGAGGAGAAAAACCAGTTCATTTTTCTCTTGAGTCCTGATCTTATTTGGTGTGTATGCCGTATATAGAGGAGAATACTATTCACGCATAAAATGCAAAATATATTCACCAGTTACTAACTAGTTTTTACCATTGTTACATTGTTAGGAAACCCTCTAAGAAACCCGTATTTTGCGGAGAGATGCAAAGCAGCCTATTTTACTTACAAAGAGATTCAAACGGCGTAGTAAGAACGTCATACGAGTCAGAAATAACCCCATTTTGAACTTCTTGACTCTACACTGGGTTCATTGGCACTAGTTGGGAAATGAAAAATTAAATATAAACAATTAACTTGAATACTTTTAATAAAAGTTCACGTAGTAGTTTGTTTTATACAATACAATACAAAACAAACGCAATTAGACTCTAATTTTTCTTTTAACGAGAGGCTAAAAAATTGTAAATTCGTTGTATGAAGCTTAGAAGTGGTCTCCAGACTATGTCAAACGCGAGTTCTTTTAAAGAAAACTGGGCTCCAGACTATGTCAAATGTGAGTTCTTTAAAAAAAAACTGGTCTCCATACTATGTCAAACGAATTCATATAGAAAACTTAAAGTAGACCTTTCTTTCCCTTGTTGAAAACTTAAAGTAGACCTTTTTATTCCCTTGTTGAAAACTTAAAGTAGACATTTCTTTCCCTTGTTGAAAGCTTTAAATATTCTCTATTTCATAAGAAACGCAAATATTTGTTTGAGCTCCGTTGCATACCCTGTACCAGAATCTTCTTCCTGAAACAGTTCGCAGGAAGGTCTGGCAAAAGCAACTCCGCCAACTCCTCTCCAATTATTGTTAACGTGAAAGTCTCACACCAGTTGTAGTTTAAAATTTTGAGACTCAAGTCCTTATGCAAGTGCCCTGCTTATTTTGACTGAACGGTGACCTTAAATGAGCTTTAAAAAGCAAAAAAGTTTTTAGAAAAAAAATAAGCAGCGGGCCTAGTGCCTCTTAAACCATTATTATCTTAATTAGTTGCGTATCATTAAAAAATTTCAAATTAGACTTATTACTTGGAACACTTACTTATAAATTACCCAAAAATAATACACGTAAAAAATAATTAAGAGACCTTCACTAAAATCCATTACAAGAAATCTAAAGCAATAGCACGAATGACAAAACACCTCCAGATGAACTCACCCATGCTATCTTCTTAACATGGTTTGACTATGCTAGAATTTCCCTATGTAGAAACTTGAGAATTTGAGCTGTTTCAAACACGTAAATCCGTAGTCAATTCAGACTAACAGTATGTTCACCAGAGATATAATTTCCAATCAATATAACACAATGTAACAAACACAATATAGTAAAACAGTAAAAATTGTCAGTTGATGTGGTACTTCTCCGTGCGAATGTTTGTGTACACAAACCATGAGCTTTTGTCAATTTAATATGTTTGCAATCAACACGCATCATAATGTTTGGACGAATGCAGTTAATTGCTTACATAGTGGATTCCTTATACAATTTAATTCCTTATAATTTAATGATGGCTCAATTAATTCGGTGATCGTTCGGTAATCAAGCAGACATATCCCTGAATCAAGTAATTATAAACGTTAATAAAAATCAAGTAATGGGTATTTGTGGGTGTGTGGCCAAAACTGCGTGGAGATATGGCCTAGAGCGATATGCGAGACTACCGGGGAAGCCATAAAAACCTGACATCAAAAAGATGAACCATAACAACCTGGTTCTCCAGAATAAGAGATGACATCAAAAAGATGAACCTGACGTGAAACGAGGCAGAAAATCTTGCGTACGAAAATTTAGATCAATGGGTCAAGATAGCAAAGAGTTTTGTGAATAACCTATAAAACAATCGTAGCCTTAATGCTTTTTTGTATGTTTAGGTAATGTAGATCCTTATTTATAGAAAAACCTAATGAAATGAAATTAATGAATGGGTGTATCAAGGAAGGAACTATATAATCTCCCAGCGCTGGTTTTGTTGCTAATTCCGCTAATATGGAAATAATGTCGCTGGGTAGCTCGGGAAAGCGTTTGCCTTCATATCTCTAAGTGTTGTTTCAATCGCCGTCCACTCAACGCATGGGTAACATAGATTGGATAAGCTGGTCTATGCGGTAAGTAATTTGTTCAAACAACTAACAGTACTAGGGAAGTTCCATTAAGAAGACGACTGTTAAAACGAATTACAAACGAACAGTCAATTTCAGAACAATAATTTTAAGGTTAGTAGTTTGAATCAAAGAGAATTTTATCTTTCTTGGTCTATAAGATTGAGTCTCAGGTGGGGTACGGCAGGGCAGGTACAGAACGCATAATGTATATAATGCATATTTTGCAATGTATAATGGTGCAAAGAACCGCGTGAAATAACATTTAGATTTTGTTTTAGAAAATCAGAGAGAATGCGTGTGCGACCGTGATCCGAAAAGGCCCTAATTTACCAGCACAAAATTGAAATAAAATAAAACGTATTTTAATACTGTTTCAAGCAAAGAGATATGTAACAACATATGTAATTTGACGTTGCCTTTAGCAACTTTGATATTTATTTAATGTTAACGACAATAGATAAATGTACAATCGATTCACGTCAGTATCGACTACCTCTTCCTCGGTAATGCAAACCTGAAATATGACAAGAGAATGATTAATATAACTATCAGGAAGGGCGGGAGACACCATGAATTCTCTCAAATTTCATATTAGAAAATTTTCAAGATTTTATGGTGCGATCATGGTCCAAAAGGCCGTAGGCCGAGTGACCACTGGCTATAAGTACCATGTTTCAGCCATGTTCTTTCTCATTCAAAGCTCAACTTAGGGGACACAGGGACTTCTGTGCTCTTCTCAATGATGATTCTACTGGTTTATGTAAAACTCTTGCCAAGTTGAGGCGTTGCTTCAATTCCCACAACTAAGAATTTCGTCAATGGATACCCCATCAGGCACGGATACAGAGGTGTAGCAAAATTTCAGGAGGAAAGTGACAAGTTGTTCAAATGTCATTATGAATTGTCAATATGTAAGAGATAATTCATTTTTAACTACCAATTACTCTTCTCCTGGAATTTTGCTACAACTCTGTATCCGCGCCTGCCCATAGCATGACTTCTTGAAGAAGATGCTGACCTAACTGAATGAGCTGTAAATTTGGATATGTCTACCCGCATTGTGGCAAGAACTGTTTTTAGCCATCTGCCAATTGTAATAGTAGTAATTGCTTCGTGAGGGTTCTTTAAAAATAATTTTGATTCCGAAGTTATTTTTCTCCGTTCGGCCATTCTTTGGAGATAGCACTGGTTACTGGACAAAGATTCTCACCTGGTACTAAAACTGATAAGGGCGCTGGTAAAACGCTCCTTTTTTCTGACATTTTTTGGTCTCTCTGCTAGTTTAAACAAAATCTTGATCTCCTCTACTACCATATGGTTTGTTTCTAATATATGTAACTCAGAACCTCTTTTCACCGTTGTCAGGGCAACTAACATTGATGTCAATAAGGTCTAAGTTAGGTCTCTATCTGATAGATTTTCTATTGGTGTTAACTGTTTTAGGTAATTAGTTACAATTTGTACTTTCCATATCACAGTATATTTGAGAGTTGGGGGTCTGAGTTTATCTATACCTGCTAGAGTGTACAGATTTCTGGTAAATGTCCTACCGGGGTTTACCCTATAGGGTCATGGTATGCCGAGATTGCTGACCCGATATACATTTATCTTTCTATATGGTAAGCCCCTGTGGTGTAAAGCTGTAAGAAAATCGAATATACTGCTCAAAGTTGAATTAATAGGATCCACTTCTCGTTGTTAGCACCACAAACCCAGTGTTTCCATAGCGATGAGTAAGTGTCGTACTGGTTCTTCTTGATTTGAGCATAATATCAGAAGCCTTTTCCTTATATTTCCTTCCCTTCACACTGTCTCCCGATATAAGAAACACCCCTAATTGTAGAGTCTTGTCCTGTATTAGAGGATGTGGTTCTTCTTGGTTGTTTTTAGTAGATCTATTGTCCGTGGAAGGAGGAGTGGGTTTTCTATGCATAGTAGGTAGACTAGTCTGTTTTCGCATTTTTTTTTCAAAAACCATTCTAGCACGGCATTTTCCGGACGGAAGCTTTTCTTTCTGTTTTTGTTTCTATGATTTTCAGAACCTGTTCTATTAAGCAAAAAGGTGGGAGCAGATAAGGGAAGTTTCTCCAATTTTGGTACAGAGCATTTGTTTCTACGCATTCTGAGTCTGGGTTCAGGCACATGTATGTCTTCAGCTTCTCCATTGTTCGTGAGGCAAAACAGTCTATTTTGGGAGTTCCCCAAGCCATCGCCATAGCCTTCTGAAGATTTCCGCTGACAACTTCCATTCGCTGGAATTTGGTTTCTGGCGAGATCTTCAGTCCGCCTCTACATTCAGTTTTGTTGGGACCCAAGATGCTGTTATGGTGCTCCTTTTTTGTAGAGAATATTCCGAGATTCTCTTCAATGAAATGTTTGTTAAAGATTGGTTCTTGGTCCCGCCCATGTGGAGGTGAATTAATTTTATTTCTAATTTTTCAGGAATGCCTTTATGGTCAGTTCAGCTGCCATAAGTTATAATTCGTTTATATGGAATCTTTCGTTTTTTGTCTTTGTTTAAGAACCCCCTGTTGAAATTGCCCCGTCTACCGATGCCCCCATCCCTTGTGGGACTACGCACCAGAGTAAATTATTAGATCTGGGTTCCCCAATCATTCTGCCTTGTGCTAGTGTGAGGTTGTTTACCCCCCCCCCCCCCCACCTGGTTTCGCATTTGACAGTGAAGACAAAGTAAATCTGAGCTATTCGGTTGTGTCAGAGTAATCCAAAACTTATTTAGTATATGGCTACAAAAGTAATAACTAAACAACTAAATAATAAATATAGGTTAATCTATTGTTCTGGAAGAGATATCTAAAACTTGTTGATTCAAAAATAGATAGTGAACTACCTTCACAAACGTTCTTAGGAAGACTATTGAATGTCTTTGCTGCAAAATTTTCAAATGTCGGACAGTTCGTAACAACAATCAATCATCGGTCCAACATTTTCTTTGTTACTCCTTAATCGATGGACATTTTGTTTAACAACATGTTCGTTAATAAGGTGATGTAATCGCTTGTACGCTTGTACACAGATGACATGTTCAATATACGTTCGGGGATTGGAAGCCAAGACAGTCTAATACAATTAGATACGTTTGCATGTTTGTTCAACACGAATCCAGCAGCTACGTTTAAAACTTTCTGCAATCAGTTTTGCAGGTGCTTTGGCAACGGGTTGAATAAAGTATTTCCATAATCTACTCTTGTTCAAGCTGTTTATTATCATTCCTATAAATTCTATTTCTTGTGTTGATTGTAATACTGACTTTTCCCAATTTATTGAGAAACTCAGGCTTGTTAATTGAACATTTTATAGACATTTCGGGAAGAATCGGGGAAACTTAATCAGAAAATCGGAAAGTTCGGGATTTTCACATGGTGCTTTTAAGAGTCTGTATCCGCCCCTGCTATCATCTTGTAAAGTTTCCCTTTCCAGCAAAACATGAGGTAATTTTATGATGTTGGGTGTATGGGAATGTGACAATATGTCTCCTACAGGTCGACCTTTACCATATAATCTCCTTGGTTTAGAATTTACCTGACATTTTTCATTCCCTCTATTTTGAAGTGTAGTTATTTTATATTGATTATTGGCTTCCTCCTTGTTGGGAGGTACAAATATTGTGGAGAGAAACTGATCTTTTAAGGGTTTGGCTTTCTTTATTGCTTCTTTCTCGAGCATTGACTGAATTTCCCTGTCTACTTTGTTGTTCTAGTTCGGACATGGGGATTTGTTTTGGCTTCCTCATTTAATGACGTCTGCCTCTCACTGGTAATTCCCAGCCCTCCACAATTTTCAAAATGTTTCGGTCTAATGATAAAACTCTGCAATTCGGGAGAAAATACTTCAACCTTCCTGCCCCTTAGTTTTGATACCCCTAGTATTTCTAGGAACAGGCACCTTCAGCTTTGAGGTAAGTATATTATGTGATGTGGATCCCAATAGTTTTCCTTTTGAGGGAAATATATTTTATTTGCCGTTTTTGCAAACAAGCCTTTACCATGATTCGGCTGCCATGATGATGTTCCTCCGATGGTCCCGCGATGGTCTCAAATAGTTTCCGAAGGAGTCGGATGGGAAGGGCCATCCACTGCTCCTATTTTCATCTCGGTTTTGTGAGCAATTTTTCGGCTGATTCTTGTGCCTTTGTTATTGTCTTAAGTTGTTTTTGAAGGTTCTCCCCAAACAACAACTTTTCTGCATTTATTTCATCCAAGTTCTCTTTCAAGTCTTTTTTTGGCACCTTTAACGTCTGACAAAGTAATGACAAACGTCTCTCATGAGCTACAATGGTATGCTGGTATTCATTAGGTTGATTACCTCCTCAAGTTCTAGATCTTCTTCATTAGTATGAAAATATGTTTGGATTTTTGTAGTTCGTCGTGTACACCGTTTTTCAATCTCTCTCTTTCTAGAAGGGCCGTCATAAACGGGTCCAGTCTTGTAGGCATAGGGATGTTTTTTGGAATGGGAATATCCATGAATTCTTCCAGTTCTCATTCTGTCAAATATTTCTTGCATCTTCCAATAAAAAAGTTCGCCAGTTCCTCTGGTAATTTCCAGTCATTAGTTTGTTTCATCTCGGGGGAGTAAAAACAATGGCTTTTTTAGAATTGGTTTTCATCGTCTGCTTCTACATCTTGTTGTTGGTTATCTATCTTATTGTCACTCAAGATGATTTAGATATAAGTGGATTTTCAATCACTAATCTTTTTTTGTGCTGTGACCTTCTTCCAAGATTTCCTGAAGAGGAAGAACATGGCCGAACCACGGTACTTTTAGCCCGTGGTCACTCGGCTCATGGCCTTTTGGACCATGGTCGCACAATAAAATCTTGAGGATTTTCTGATATGAAATCAAAATAACTCAGCAACTACATATGCTAACTTTAATCAACACGTTGCAACGTCAATGTCTTGAAATTGCAGTTCTGCCACCTGTCTTCTGGTAAAACAAAACATTGAATGCTCATTGACTTCACGTCGATTAATCGCTTAAATTTGAAGAAAGGTAGACAATATCAAAACTAAGGATACATGAAAAATATAATGACCAGTGTGTATTTTACAGACAAGAAACCTTTTTTGATTTCTGGTCTGTACAATACACATTGGTCCCATGATAATGTCATGTAATGTACACCCACAATCAAAGTTTTAAGTCAAAATTATTAACCGATGTGAAGTTATGGCTAACTTTAAATTTTGTTCTGTAAAATACCAACCAGACGGGTGGTAGAACTGAATTTGACTTTTAACATTAAAATTTGAAGTCTTTAGCAAATGTAGTTGTTGAGATATTTTCATCATTATGCAGTATGCATTATCCGTTATGTACTTGCTGTGAATAAATGATGTGGAGTTATTGAGTTATTGAGCATTCCATGTTTTGTTCTGTAAAATACCAACCAGACAGGTTGCAGAACTAAAATTTTCAACATTTGACTTACATTGATATCACGATATCACAAAGTGTTCGTCTAAAAAGTCATCATCATCGTTTTTTTCTAAACACGTCTAAATTTTACCTGAAGCTGGATGTGCTTATACTTTCTGACTCTCTTTCAGTCTCAAACTTTCTTATTGATGTTCTTATGAGAGATTCTAACACAACAGATACTTAACTACCAAAATGGTATATAATCTTATACTCCATTTAGTAAAGATTTTTGCTTTCTTTCCTTTTACTTTTATTATGAACCTTCTTTTTCAAAGAAAAAATAGCCTGGTGGCAATAGCAGTAGCAGCTGCCGAACAACGCTTCAAAGCATTCTAATTCTAATTTCAGAACGTTTGTATTATCTAGCCTGTTTACCAGACCCGCCGATACGACGACGGTCAGTAAAATAAATTTTGAATTACTACTTTCAGAAGAGGTATGGTACAGGCTGATGTTATCGGATTTAGTTTGAGTATTAGTCGGTCCATGGAAAAATTATTCGCCGACTCCACGCTGAAGCCCCAGGGTAAAATAAAATCTGTGACAAACCGACGGTTTTCATGAAGTTTCCTTTGTCAATTGTTTACACTTAAAGGTCATCATTTTCCATTCCGGGGCTCTTGTAAACGTTAGCCTCACAGCCAACATTGACCTTGATTTCACTTGAAGATTGTTTGGCTCCTAGGCGTTAGTCTGGGTCTGTATACTAGGTTGATATACAAACATGAAATTTAAATATATTGGATATTTTTAACAACGTACTGTGAATTTACAATCATAATAACGTGATATTACATTAATAATTTCAAAAATAATTAAAAAATGATTTATTTCAAGGAAATTCATTTTGCAGGTGATTACACATCCACAACTTTTACTTGGGACACACTTTTCTCAGAAAAATCATTAAGAAATAAAAAATACCCATCTTATCTATATATATCTATATATCATTATTAAAAACATAACTCTTTGATTACGAAAAGTTTGGAAAATTTATTTATCTATTAAAATTTATTATTTTATCTAAATTAATTCATTTATTTAAAAACAAAATCCCATCCACTCCATTTATTTCGGACTTGAGAGCATGTTTATATGTATGTCAGTCAATAGTTATTATATGATACCTTGGTCTGGAAGGCTATTGAATGAGCTTTATTGTCACTTTGTTTTGGTCACTTTTTTATCACTTTATCAACATATCCTTTTCCGATTTGTCAATTTGATTCAAGATATGTAATCTTAAATAGTGAATAAAACAATCCAATTTATTTGAGCTCACGCCTATAATACTGACAATAGATCGAAACAAAAGCCTACCAGACCGAAGAATTTTATAATAACTATGGTCAGTCATCCCCATGCAAGTGCAAGTGACCGCAGTTGACAGAAATTATTTTTGCAATCACAGCATAGCAACCATTGAAAATATCCCGAACTAGCGCCCTCTGGCCGACCGATAGATTAAAAAAAAAAGTGGATTGGTAATTCGGAAAGAGCTCTAAATTTTTGCCTCTGCCTTCACAACTAGCCCTAATATGAACAACAATTGAAGGGCATTATGGGAACATTGTCTTGAAATTTTCACTTCCTTGAACTTCTACTTGCTTTCGCGCAAGTCTGTTATAATAATATAATAATGAAACGTATTCTCCGACTTCGCGGAATCCGTGATGTGTCACATAGTCTATATAAATAAATAAATATATATTCAAAAAGAAAATGCTAATTCATAAATATTACCACTTCGGTCAGTCGATTTC
>JAUBWS010069944.1:0-14003 GCA_032270445.1 Darlingtonia californica
TAAATCAAATAGTTTGATTAATATAACTTGGTCCTGTTATTATTTAAATGCATGCTTCACAGTGTGTCTTAGAAGAAGATATAATTCATCTGATTTGACAATGTGGTCAACGTGCTTCCGAAAAAGCATAACAAAAAGTTTGAATTTCAAGGACATATTATTTTGAGTGGACAAAAATCGACGTTTGCCATAAGCCTAATTAAATTAGCAACAAAATTATGATGATAATTTTTAATGCTTTCACTAAAAAAGGTTGCAAGAGGAAACATTGTTGTTGTTAATAATGAAATTTAGAATTTTAAACTAGTAATTATTGAGTAACGGCAGTTCAAAGTTAAAAGAAATTTATGATAATACATCAGACCATGTGTAATTACGTATCGTAGTGTATAGTGAAATTGGAATTACAAATTCACTAACTGTGCAAGTGTAACATAACTGTGAAACGAGAAGAGCATCGAATCTACCACTTGTCTCATTGATCTGATAATGTCACGTGGTTAAGTGGTAAGGTTGTAATTGGAGTTGTTGCTCCCCCAGACCATTAACGTGATATCACCGGATCGATAGCTCAGTGGTAGAGCTATCACCCGGCAAGCAAGAGGATGTGGGTTCGAATTCCACTCGTTCCACAGTGTTTGAAAACAATTTTGTGCAATAAAACTTGGAGGGAATAAATAAGGCTTGTTTCATTAAAAAACGTACGTAAAACTAGCAAAGCCGGAGTTTGGTCATTTTTGGACCTTAAGTGTGATAATAGATTTTACGTTATCTTATGGAGTATTCATAAAAAATTTAGATTAATCATTGGGCATACGTTAACTGAGTGCACGTGCGTTTCGTATATGTATCTTTGGAGCTTATCTTACAATACATGATTGATGACTATTGTGATTGTAGCACGCTCGATTTTAATAGAATTTTGCTCATCGCGGACTTTGAACAATTCAATATTACCTTATCGGCCCTTAATGGCGTTAAGTTTTGGAAACTGGCGTTAAAAGAGCCGGTGTAAAAAGTGCCGGCGTTATAAAGGCCAAGATATTGGATATTTTTTTGAAAAAGTGGCGTTCATTTTAAACCATAATTTGTCTTCCAAACAGTGTAAAGGCTTGTTCTTCTGAAAAAAGCGAAACTTTATCAATGAAATTATCGATCTTTGATGACGTTCAGTAATGCAAAACAAAGTAATACGTTTTGTTATTGACAGATTTTTAAGGATTCTTTGTAAAATTATTCTGAAAATTTGTCATTTTTCCATGTAATTCTGCAACTGGCGTAAGGCACGGCCCTAAATGGCGTTATCCGGGAGTGGCGGATTAAGGGCCGGCGTAAAAAGGGCCGATAAGGTAAGCAGCTTTAAGAAAGGTTGATTGAGTATAAAACTCAAATAATGAGTATTGTCTGTTACTCCGAGTTCTAGGAATTTAATTTTACAGACTATATTCATCATGAAATCTTTCAGGCTGTTTTCAAAAATTTCTTAGATTTATCGTGAATTTTGTATTTTCATGAAATTTTCTTCTGGGAAAATTTTCTCACTCAAAAAAATATGTAAATATTTGATGACGATAGAGGTGCACAAAAGTGCGTAAAACGAAAACTCAACTCCTTCTAGACCAGAATTTTTCGAAACCCTATCTGTCTAAAGTAAAAAAAAACGGAACATTAAAATCTACATTGGAAAATTTTAAACAAATTAATTACATATTGGCTTATTAATAAGAGATTCTAAAGTTTCAAAACTTTACAGTAAAACAATAAATGTGGCCAAAAAAATTTTCTTGATGTGACATTACAAAATTCCCAAAAAGTTCATTTACCAATAACAAATTACAAATGTTAATTATATGACTGATTAAATTTCGCTGAGAAGTGTAAGCGTAAAGCAGGGTGATTAATCCGTAATAACCCTGCTTTTTGTAGCCACCCCGCTTTTTTGTAATCGCACTACTTTTTTGTAATCTTTTTTAAAAGTTAAGATGTTTTGCCGCGCTAAACATCGTACGACAATTTCAAACCAATCAAATTTGTTGAAAATGCATTTTGTCCGATTGATATCAAGATTGCAAAAAGTTTGAAGTTAACTCAATAATGTTTCGTCATATAATTAACTAGTACTA
This sequence comes from Darlingtonia californica, assembly GCA_032270445.1. NCBI lineage: Eukaryota > Viridiplantae > Streptophyta > Magnoliopsida > Ericales > Sarraceniaceae > Darlingtonia > Darlingtonia californica. The sequence continues at coordinate 2,124 of JAUBWS010069944.1, forward strand.
ATAAACTAAGTAATCAAAGAAAATAATAAAATTATTCGTTGATAACACACTACACATATTGACATAATAAAAATGTTAAATAAAATAATAAAGTGACATTGTAATAATGTAAAAAAAAACTACAAGTTTATTATGGATAAACTGAAATTTAATAAACTAAGTAAGACAGTAAATGTTAAATTAAAAAAATTTCAAAAGGCTACAAAATTATTTATTGTTGACGTGAAATAGCAAATATACATAAAGAATTACAAATTTTGGTGGACAAATTAAATTTATTTAAAGGCTTAGCGTTGTTCTTGCTTAATTTGTTCCTACATGATCGCACTTATGAATGAGCCATTAAAGTGTAGTTAGCGTAGCGATATGATTTTATGAACAGGTAGGTAAGATTAACTTAGAAAAATCTGAAATATACTACAAATGATATTAATAACAGATGATAATCCAAGATTACTGATAAAAGTTAAAAAACAACAACAAATATGTACCAATTGAGAACAAATTTTAATGTCCAGTATACATAAAAAAAACCCCTAAATATTCTAAAATTCACACACCGATATTTATTGTCAAATACAATTTCATCGTGGCAACTTAAAAAAAGGAACAATTAAATTTACATTACAAAAATCTGAGTCAATATGGAGATGTTTTTTCTCTATAATTCTAACACGATAAAAGTTACATCGAATATAGCTAAAATATAAATGATTTCATCGATTTATTGTTGCAAAAGATTTCTCCGCCGAATTCCTCAGTAACTGCTGTCAACATTTCCGAAATTGGCTTCCCAGGTTTCATGTATTCTGATAACATTTTGCAAAAATTTGTTGGGCTTAGTGAAAATATTCCATCACCATAATACTTGCACTTATCTTTCACAGGATAAACAACCAAAACATCTTTTGGAAATTCCCCATCGCTTTCCAACTCGTCATATTTCTCACGGCATGCACTGCAAATTACAATCAGTTGAGCTAGCGGACCAACTTCGTTTTTTAATCGATGTAGTAGCTCTGTAAGAAATATACCTTCCTTTTCCTTCGTTTTAGATGGAATAGCTAGCCAAATATCGTTATCGTGATTAATTGGAGAAAAACCGTGTGCTATTATGTTGACCAGAATGTAAAACGGTTTTCCAGAGGATGCAGAAGATAAATTCAGGCGTTTGAAATGCTCATCCAAGTCTTCTTGCTTCGGATCATAATTCGTTAAATCTGCGTTCTTTTCTTTGAATTGACAATTCTGTAACACTTCTTTGAATCTCACCACATCATGTCCCCCTTGGCGAGCTTGAGGAGCGATTTCCGCTAACTCCTCTGGTTTTTTATCGTTTAACTGGATAGTTGTTTGATAATCATATCGAATGTGGATCATGACCCTATCCCCTTGCGTATACTCAGGACACTGTGAAAAATACGTTTTATTGTATTTCTCATTTAATTGCTCAATATCGTAGGCCGATGATTCTTCAGCCGTTGGTGTATTTGAAATTTTTGACCTGGCTATATATTTTCGGTATTTTTCCATGACATCTTGTAAAAGTTGTCTGACATGATGATCCAGTTCAATGCCATCTCTTATTTTCAATGGTTTATGAAACCATTCTTCTTCATCTTCTTCATCTGCAATCCAGGGTAGTCTATAGTATTGGTTCTCCTTTAGGCTCTTTTTCTTTAAAAATGGATGTTCTCCGTTGGTGAGAATGTAAACAATCAACATTGACGCCACAAAAACGTCGTTATGAAACAAAAAATTTTCTTTGAATCCTTCGTTTGGCGGTCTCCAAGTACGATTGCCATATTTCGTAGCGGATCTAGATTCCAATACATCAATACTCTCGAAACATCTGCTTACTCCATAATCGCATATTTTCAGGATCACCTCACAATCAAGCGCTTTTGTCATAAGATTGGTTGGTTTCAAATCCCGATGTGCTACCTTTTGCTTGTGCAAATAGGTCAGACCTTCTAAAAATTGGTTTGCAATGTCATTCAATTGAGATAGATTCTTCGTCTTATTCAGATATTCATCTAAAGTATACTCGCATAACTCAAAAATGAGGTGATGATGATCTGTTGCTTCAAAACAACCGTAAAAGAATGCAACGTGCTTTGTGGTGTTTGGATCTGCAGCTCTCAGTTGGTTTAGTATTTTTATTTCCTTCTCTGGGTCAGCAGACGTCTTATCACTAGAAAGTCGTTTAATAGCTACCCAGTCTCCAGTATCGTATTTGCATCCGAGGTAGACTTGACCAAAACTACCTTCGCCTAATCCAAAGACTTTGTCTTTGATGAAGGAATAATTATTGACCATCTCACATCTGCTCTCTTTTTCTTTGATAAAGTTATCTCCCATGTTTCTCCATTTTTGAGAAAGTTTTGATACATCTAAAAAATATTTATAATATATTTGTAAGCCACTAAGTAACTACTTTCATACCAAATTACTGAAATTTTTGGTCTTCTGGAAAAAATAAATGTGTTTATAGACCTTTTACTGGTCTAGGTTTTTTTACTGAAAAAAAAGAACAACTATTAAATTTCAGTTTTGAAAACGTAGATTTTCATTTAATTGGTATTAACCCATCCAGCACATTCGTGCGACGTCGGATGAGGTCAAAACGACGTCTTGTGCTAACAGGGAAGCTCTAGTCTCCTAGAAAATACAAGTTGCATTGAGATAATATTTGGTGTTTGCTAGATATTTTCTTGGAGAAAATGAACAGATATGGTGTGTTTTGAGCAGGTCAGATGATGGTTATAGAGGGATTCAGGGGTTTTGCCAAGTATAAAAATAGAAGACTGTATTTTCCATAACCAACTATGGCATATAGTTGGTCGAAGAGGGAAGTATATGGCATGCTTGAAAGAAAGAAGAAGTTTCTTTATAGCCCCTTGACTTTTCTTTTTTAACTCTATTTAGCCTGGGGATGATTTTGTCCCATTTTTCGACTTAGCATCCTTCAAATGAGTTCTTTATTCGACACAAATTGAAGATGCTTACACTAGCCGATCTTACTATGATGTTATAAAACTTGAAAATGGCGTGTTTAGTTAAAATATCAAAGAATCATCTTGTGGTTTTTAACGCCCTGTAATGCTCATCCTGAGAGTCTGAGAGCCCCTGCCCCCCCCCCCCAAAAAAAAATAAAAAAATAAACAGGTAAATGTTCAGTTTTTTTGCCTGAAAGAAACAAGGGTTAACTAAGACAAATCTATTTGTTTTGGAAACTAATGGTTCAATTTGTTTCCAGCTTTTTAAAGCCATCACTATACTACTTTACCAGTCACTTTATATTTCCATTTGTTGTCATCATATTCACAAGAAGAAACTTTTTGTTGTATCAAATTACCACTTGAATACGCTTAGCACAAAGTTAGATGCGAAAGCTTGACAACTATCAATCATTTGTCATACCTGGGAATCTCCGTTGCGATTTTTTAATCAAATCACTCTCCAACACTCTATCTTGGCCAGCAATCTCTACCTTCACTTGCAGTTTGTAACTTGTCTCGTCACATTTTGATAACTTGATATATGTTTTGTTTTCTGCAAGATCACTTTCAATAATTTGATGACTAATGTTCCTTTCGATTTCCCTATCAGCCGAGTCCATATATTTAATTTCCTTGATATCAGTGGTTGCAATGCAGATTGGTAAGGTAAACATAGCTCGGTCATTTATACAATCTTTGAATAAGACACAATTCCTAAAGAAAAGTAAAGTTCAGAATATATTTAATTCTCTTAAATGCCTGAATTAACGCCTCCATTCAAAAACAGCCCCTCTTCACTAAGCGCAAGCTAAAATTCTTATTTAAAGTACGGTTTTTTTCATAGCACTAATTTTTCAACTATTATAACTTCATTAATATTTTTATAAATTTGGTAGCGTTGGAAAGACTTTAAAAACCTTTTCATCATAAAATTGCATCCAAATTTTTACACATAGTTTTGCATTGACGAAAGATTTTTAAAAAAATTCATATTATTCATATATTTAAAATTGGTTGGTCAGATAAAAGATAAAATTTGAATATATTTTGTAAAATAGATACAAACGAGAGTTTATTCAAAAGCAAATCGATAAACCTCAAACTTCTTATCAAAATGCTTGATAACGTTTTTAGTATACTTTATGTGAAAGAACAGTTATTTGTTGGCGTGGTATTCCGCATAACTAGGACACCCATTGCACGAGTAACGGTGAAGTTTTTGAAAGCTTTCAGTTGATTGGATTTGTTGATTTAATATAAGATGATAAATTTACAGAATCTTTCTAAAGAACGGCAATAAAATAGTCAACTAATCAACGCTTGTTTTCGAAAAACTTGACCTTCACTACACTGCGCTGCGCAGGGTTTATTGAGTGGACGTCGATGTTTTTTTAAAAACGAGATTTGCTGAAATGACGAATTCTGAAGGTTCTTTTTTGACTCGCGTAATAATGATGCAACAAAAGTTGATATTTTGAATTGAAAATAAAAATATAGGTCTGATTGGCTGTTAACTAAGAACTTTGAGATGTCGAACGGAAAGCTTTATGGGATATGAACAAGGTAGAATGGTTAATAAAAAGGTTTCAGTATAGTGAGGCTAATTGAGTAACCGAGACATACACCCTTAAAAACATTGAGCTATCATTATCTAATATTTAACAACGCACTAATTCCAGCTATCGTGGTGTTGCAACATCCAAGTAAAACTGACATTGTTCATTGAGCAAGTTTGTCACTTACTGTAAATGACGCTATTAACTTGTCAACATCTAACACATATCTAATACATTAAGTGTATTAATTATTGTCGGATGAATTCTTGCGGGATTTATTTTTGCGAATTTGGATTGCTTTTGCAAAAATAAATTCGGCAAAATTTTTTTGAGAACCTGGTTTGCAAAAATTAATCTTGCAAAATATTTTTTTTGCTGTTGATTCATAAAAATAATTCTCGCAATAATTTATTCGAAAAGATTAATACGCTTAAGGTAGGGTATTCCGGGTAATGGTCAATCTACACAAGTATATAGTCATTATTTTAAACTTACTCCTGTCTTGTATGCTCTAAAGAGGCACCAATATCGGTTGCATATCCCCTTATCATTATTTGTACTGATATGTAATTATATGAAGACCATAACCTTTTACTTACTTTCTTAAAACATCCATTTTAAATTTCACGCTCCTAATTTGATTAAACAAAATTGTGTCATAATTTCCAAGATCTTTTGATAGGCTTTCTCCCTTTTGCCAATAATGTTCAAATGTATCTTTGCTCATCACTTTTCCCACATGCATAACATTGTTCCTATATTCACCAACTTTGTCAACTGTAGCGTTTTTAGCTGTTGCGAGTGCCCTAAAAAGTGCTGTTATCCCTGTAATGTCTAGCTCTTTTATGTGAATTTCTTGGAATTGATCATTTACTTTAAGGGCATTTTTCAGAAACGGCCTTCTCTTGAAAACGAAAGTAAGTTTATAATACAGTTGATGAGGGTCGGTGGGCAGATTAAGTTCACTGAGTTTCTTTAGCAATCCTTCTTTAATTGGTTTGTCCAAGAGCATTAACAATCTAGATCGGTACTCGAAGCTTTCTATTTCAGCATCAGAGAAAGGAGACTCCTATAAAAATAAAATTGAAATATTGAATTGAAGCAAAATTTCATTTGAAATTTACGGAATGTATGACAAATTTTAAATGGTCATAGAAAGCAACCATCTTAAAAAATTTTCATACAGGTGATTAATACATAAGTTTAAGCTTTTGACAACTGGAAAGACAATTTTTCAGCAAATGAAAACAAATTTTTCCTAGCTATTCAAAATCAGGTGTATAGCAATTTTATTGGCCTCCAAAATGCAGGTCAAGTGTTTTTTTATTATCTCCTTCCCTACAGATGATATCAGTATGAAATGTTTTGTGCAGAATTTAAATGTAATAAACCGGATAATTAATTAATTAAAACTTAGATTTTTCAATAGACAGTTCCCGAATGGAAATGGAAAATTTAAAAAGTGAAATATCTTACAAATTTTTACACAGAAATTTTGCAAATGCCAAAACCAACATATCCTTATTCATTAAAATCTGAATTGTACAACAAAAGTTATGGCACCTTCGTTTTTCAACGAAACAGCTTGTGTTGCCTTGATAAAATTCTTTTGCCAAGTCTTGCCTCGTTTTCATACAAATAAGTGTTTTTCAAAAGCATATTGTGACTGAATTATAAAAGAGCTTTCTTTGAAATTTTGTAGTCAGTCTTACTTTTGTATAGTGTTTGAGAAAGAGTAAAAATTTGTTTAAAATCATCAGTTTTAATATAGGTGCAAAGACCTATATTACAGCAAAATATCTTTAATGCAGCTTCAAAATTCCTATTGAAGTTGATACTTAGTCTTGGGATAGTCTATTTATATATAGTCTTAAGTACTCCGTAAAAAAGTAGTTCAAGTGTCAAAATTGTACACATTTACAGAGAGAATATGTTTTACTAATATATGATTAATAAATGGAAGAAAATTTCAAACATTACCGAATACACCTTATATGGAGAAAGCACCATTGATAATATTACCCACAGCAAAATTAAGCCAATAATGCTCAATTGTGGTCGTTGCTGAGTATAAAGATAAACAATTCTATCTTGACTATGGACTTTATTCTTCAGAATTTAGATTTTAATGATGACAGGCTTTAAAGTATCATAAACCAATATATTTACTGTCTATGTTAAATATAATTAAAATAAACTGTGTAAGCAAGAAATTGAATCCATTACTCTCAATTAGAAACATTTTAATGAGTAAACGTTACCTCAAAGAGGTAATCTATTTGCTTGCGATTTCTTTTAAGACTGGAATAGGCATATGCGTCAAGACTGAAAGAACTACTTAGAGAAGAAAAAACTAGTGAACCATTATTAGATAGATTTAAACCAATTGGAAGTAAAGCACCTCACATTTATGGTTTAGCTAAAGTGCATAAGACTGGTATTCCCTTACGTCCTGTATTATCTATGCCTGCCAGGATCAGCGTATCACAAAATTGCAAATCAGATGTCAGAATGGTTGAGGGAGATAAAGGTAAAGGAGTGCAATATAAACTCCAAACAAAAACGATTGCTGATAGTCTGAGCAAAGCTCGTCTTGACCCAAACGAAGAAATTATCAGTTTTGATATTGTTTCTTTAAACACCAACGTGCCTGTACAGAAAGCTACCAACGATTTAAGAGCTACTGTATGATGGAAAGCATCAACGATCACTGGTGAGCAAAGGAACATTCAAAACGCTTGTTGAATTATGTACCTGCAACGTAATCATGCTTACCCATGATGGACTGTACCGTCAGATGGAAGGTTTGGCGATGGGTAGTCCACCAGCGCCATTGCTTGCGAACGGTTGGTTCAAGATGGTAGAGTAAAGGACGATGCTAAGTTATACTAAAGATATATGGGTGATATCATACGAGACATAAAGAAAGATCAAGTGGAACAGAACGTAGCAGAAATTAACTGTTGTCACCCTCCATTGCAGCTCACAACTGAGAGGTAGAGCCACGATTCGATACCCTTTTTAGACATGAGAATCACGAGTCGAAATGGCGAGTTAAGTTCCACCTGTTACAGTAAACATACAGATTCTAGACATATTATGAATTTCCGCGCAGTTGCGCCAAACAAGTACAAAAGATCGGTAGTTTCGGGTCTCGTCCACCGTGTATATCGAGGATGCGTGCTATGTCGGGCAAACGTCCCGACACCTAATTACCTGCTTTAATTAGCATAAGCGCAGTGAACCGGTGGTGCAGCATATGAAATCGTGCAGTCGTATGAGTAATAATTAAATGTATTTTGAATAATTACGTAAACGCAATTAAACCTTAAGTTAAACACTAAGGATAAATATAAAAGTACAGTGTGTATCAAGAAGCCTTATCCAAAAGTTTTCAACGCTTATTTTTTTGCACACACTTGTCAAATTATTGCGATTCTTCTTCAGCACTTTCAAAAAATATGTAACATCATACGAAATAACAATTTTTCGAAAAGTCATCGAAGAAAAACTTTTGGCTTTACATAATTAACCTTTTCACAATACGGAACATTCTTAGCACAATCAACGACTACTTAAAATTTTATGAATATCATTTACTTCTTTTATTCTCGAAACTCGTAACGAACGAGTTTGAATTGAAAATTGCTGAGAGAGTTACGCACACCAGAGGTATTGTACGTTTTTCTTCAATAAGTCTCTCAAGAAGCTTTCAAATTTGATGAAATATAGATCCGCAGAAAAAGTTTGAAGAAAGCTTTCTCATGATATACAGTGTGTTTCAGAAAAAACGTCAACGGTAAAAATTATTCACTATAGTGTTCGAAATAATTTTCAAATTAATATAAATTTCATATAAAAATTCGCGAAAAATTTATTTTTAACGCTAGGTAAATGTTTACTTTTGAGGAAAATATTTTTGATACACAGTGTATAAACACCATAATCACCATCATTATTTTGATCAAGGTATTTGGTAGCTTTCAAACTCATTAAAAGCAGTTACACTCACTCTTTTTTTTTGAGAACCAGATAATTTTTGGTCAGCCGCAATGTTCTTATTTTTTTGCTTAATTTAAGCCTCAAATGATCTTATCGATGTTCTTATTCTAAATCTGAACAACATAAAATATTACAACAATATCACGATATACACTATTCTTTGAACATGAATTTTTACTACCCTTGCTAAGAGAGAGCTCGCCATCGGCAAACCAAATCAATTAAAATACATGTAATATTGCACTATCTCTCCTCCATTTTATTGGACAACTATATTTTACTTTGTTCTTATTTCAAGCCAGCTGAACCGAGCCTCAGCTTGTTTTTAGCTTGTTTTAATTTTTCGGAGAAATCTGAGCTTTAATGTTCTTATAAAGTTTGTTTTTACAAAAAGAGTGGAAATGTTTCGTGATGTCAAGTATTTATTAAGGAATTAAACACAGTAAAATGAATTTTATTACTTCTCAAAATATCAAACTAAATACTTATTTCATTTAATACCTCAAATCAAAACCTAAGAAACGGTTGCTAAAATTTGATAAATTTCCTTTATTATTTTTGGCATGGAATCAATGTTTTCGATTAAGATCTTGTCCAATCGAAAAAATTAATTCTACGCCAAGAAATAACCATGAAAAACAAGTGTTGAACAGATGTTTGGAATAACGTTTTGAATTCCAGCCACAGTTTATGGCGTCACCTGCGGAATTTTTTCGAAATACAAAATATTGGTTGTCTGAGAAATCTTTTGCTATTCATGCCATTTTGATTCATTATTTGTTTATGCACAAATATTGAATGTTAATGTCTCGTAAAAGCATTTTGATTTAAAGCATATTAAAAAAAAGAAAAGTGAAAGTTTCTACATAAAAATCCCGCCTTTGTTTCAAATCAACTATAACCTTTTTGAACCTAGTTAAATCTAAGCGATTTTTATATCATTCGACAGCATTTTATGTAAGCTTCCGATGATATACAGTACAAGCTATTTCTTAGTTCAATATTATAGAAGTAAATGAGATTTTTTTCAGTCCTTACGGTAATTAACTGGTTCAAGGTTAATCAATATGTCATTAAACAATCATTTAATCTTTTGCTATGTCAACATAACTATGTTCTGGTTTTGCACAAGCATGAAAATACAGTTTGTTTAAGCAAGAAGTCCACAGAAAAGAATATTCACATTAGCATTCTGGAATATTTTCAAATCGGTATGGTTTTTATACCAAATGATAGAAAATAAATAGGGGTATCTAATGGCACTTAAATCTCATTATAATCTTGAATATTTCAAAAGCTATAAGGGACTTTTCCCGTGGGCTTCTAAAACACACGGTAAATTTTCGCTCCTCGGACCTTTAAATTGCTGTTTATAATGAGTTTGTTGGCTTCTGAAAAGCACTGCACGAAACTTTAATTGCTGTTTAATGAGATTATTGGCTTCTGACAAGCTTGGTCACCTTAATTTTATTCTATAAGACCGCACTTATGAATAAGACGTTAAAGTGTCATTAGCGTAGCTATGTTATCTTATGAACTGGTAGGTTCTTTTATGACTCCTTTTGAAAAGTGTTTTAAATCAGCTTACTAGAAAATTAATTGGATGTTTTCATGGCAAAATTCTCTATTTTTACCAAATTTAAACTTGTACAGTGGAATCTCTATAAGATGGACTAAGTTAGTCAAGGAAAGGAACGGAATGATATGCAGTAAAATTCTCTTAGGGAAAATCTAGATAACGCGGAAATGTCTCTAAAGCGGACACATATTTTTACACCGATGGTGTCTTCTTCATAGAGATTCCACTGTGTTCTTAAAAAGCCTTGAGTTAAATCCTGTTAAATCATATGAAAATCGCTAAAATGTGATCAATCTATTAAAAGTTATAGCTTGTTAAAAAACCGAAAAACTCAAAAATGAAGAAAAACACAGAAGAACACAAAGAACACCCCCTCCCTTATCTACAAATGCCATCACGTCACCTTCAACCGCATGAAAGCCGTATCCGTATTGATCAGAAATGCCCAAAAATATTTCCAATATCCACTATATTTTCTAAGTTTCAAGGGCCCGTGCGAACCTATGCAAAAGCGATCAAAATATGAGACACTTTTTAAAAAAAAGGCGAATATTGTTTGTTGCTATTGATAGTAGCTACTGCGCAAGGTGCGCCATTGCTTTTTTTTACTTTTTCTATTTTCCGAATCAGTGCCGGAAGACCAAGTGTGGAGCCAAAAAGCTTGGAACTGGTCTACCGTGAAGAAATAAATCCTCAGTAAAAATTAGTACAAATTATTGCTTTCCTAGTCACAGAAAACTTTTCCACTTATCTTTTCGCTAATCCTTGTAGGGCAGCAGGAAAATTACAAAGTAGGGTAGGAAAATTACAAAGTAGTGCAAAAATTACAAAATCTCATTAAAGTAAGTGATCATTATTTCACTTACGCTTTCTCAGAATTCCATTACTTGTCTCAGTGCTCAAGTAGAGTTTTCAGAGCAATGATCAATATCGTTTTCAGCCCTGTAGAGACTGCCATCTAAGTGCTCTTCAATTCAAATTTATTTGGAAGATTTGATTTGCACCACTCACCACTCAGAACGACTCAATTATGAGCGGAATGATTCAATTACAGAGTTAACTTTATATAATAGCAAATTGCTGTAGCTACAAAATCATCCCCACAGGCTCAAGCTATGAAAAAGACAAAATAGGCCATAAATTTGTAATGGACAACACAGCTTTCTCAAGAAAAAATCAGGACACAAACGAGGCAAGGAATCCACAGGTCTATCTCAGTTGTTTATGCATAAATACTTAAACAACGTTGAGTATGTTATTTAATAGCATCCTCCAGGGCCTCTTTACGACTTTTGATAATTGGATGGCGTCGTCGTCGTCGCCTTTTATCGAGTGCCATCACCATATGAAAAAGCGAGAAAAAGGTCCTGGGGACGAGGGTGATACAATAGTGTACCAGGTAGACCAACTCCGCCTAGAAGACTATTAACTAAATGATAAATATCTTGTTGTTTATGAAATACTTCACGTACTTCACTGTGATTGGTGATAATATAATGTAAAGCGAAACAATAGATCTTTATTGTTATTAGCAAGTGCTGATTTATTTATAAGGCGAAGCGAAGCAATGTGATACCGGGTGCGCCACAAAAAAGGTTTAGTCTTTGAAGCAACATTTCTTAAAAACTACAAGGTTTTCAGAAATAAACTTAATTTCCATGTAGAGAGAATTGTCTAACTTAAATTTTGATGTATCATACATTAAATTTGGTTAATTCGTTAAAGAGATATGAAGAAAAAA
>JAUBWS010069955.1:0-13999 GCA_032270445.1 Darlingtonia californica
TGTCTCTAAAGATTGTCAGTAAGTTATGGCTTTCTTAGAATGCATATTATTTGAAAGTTCTTGACAGTCTCAAAGTAGTTTACTACTCCTGCTTTTTACAATGTAATCAGAATTACTGATGAACTTTTCGATACAGAATTTCTTAGCTATGACATCACCGTCCAATGTTGATCAGGTAGATCAGGCAAGCTATTTATTCGTTTCATTAGATCGTTGTCAGTGTTAGAATTATTTATTTATTTATTTTTATTTACAATTCATATTTTGTTGGTAACACTAACATCAGCGTAGATAATTTTACAAAAACTAATATAAACCGACAATAAAAATGTTAAAAACTAGGTTAAAAACAGATATCCCTCCAGAAATAAAAAAATAAAAGGATTTGACGTTTAAGAGTTGCAAATAAAGCAGGTACAAGTATCACCTGACCAGCTTTTGATTTCGGCTTTAACTTGAATGACTGACTTTAATGATTTCAGGGTATGAATGAATAGAGGGAATAAGATCTGTTATGCATGACAAACATATCCTATAAAAATTCAGGGTTCTCTTTATTCAATGACTTAAAGATCTCTATAAGTAAAAATAACATCTCACGTGAATGAAAACACTAGCATTAATATACAATAGAGTTTCAAGATCAGCATCAAATTTGAATTGGACAGCAGCCAAACCTCTTCTATGAATTTTATTAATAATGGGTTATTAGACTTGCAGCGGTACATTCAAATAAGGGGCAGTAATTTAAACTTGACAGTATAAAGGTCTTACACAGAATTTTTGCACATAAAAACGTTCTAAAGCGAAAAAGCGCCCTGGTTTTATTGGATGCTGATTGACAAAGTGATTCTGCATGAGGAGTAAAATTCAGTTTACAATCAATAAGAACACCTAATAATTTAATACAGTCACTAGGTTGCAGCACGCTGTTATCAATTTTGATGTTGATTAGGGATGGTTGTCCTGCCGAGAATTAATTGAAATTTTGATGAGCGATCATTGAGTTGTTCTTAAACCACTCTAAAACATTCAAAACATTCACATATTTGCAAAATAGATATGACATCGTTTTGACATTTTGCACTATCATATAAGGTGTTATCGTCAGCAAAGCTGCACAGTAGTGCATCTTATATGAAAAATAACATGTCATTCAAAAATTTATTGAAAAAGAGAGGGCTTAAAATTGACCCTTGTGGTACACCTAGTTTTACACTTAACAATTCACTAAAGATAGTACCTAACTTAACCCTGTAAAATCTACTAGACAAATAACTATAAATCTAACGCAAACTTTTGAAATCTACTCTTATATGCTGAAAACTTTGCAATCAAAAGTTCGTGAGGAAGACAGTCGTACGTCTTGGCTATAATCCTTAATATAGTACAAACTACTCCTCCGTCATCTAAGTTCTTTTGCCATGATCTTAAAAGCTGAATGAGCACGTGTTGTGTGGAATGTCGTTTACGAAAACCACAGAGGAATTGTAAAAAATGGCATCAAAGTAAGCATTGAGCACTACCATGGTCTCTTTATAGAGTTTTAAATAGCAGGTAAAATAGTAATAGGTCTATAATCTGCTAAAGCTTGAATGTCTCCATTTTTTGGAATTAGAGCGATTGCAGCTAGTTTGAGTTCATCTGGAAAATGACCAGATATAAACGAATCATTTACAAGATTCACAAGATTTTTTGCCCGTGGCCGAAATGTTTTTTAATAACTCTAAATAAAAATACTTATGTTATAGATTTGAAGTTTTGCAGTAATTAACAAAAACCTATTAGGCACATTTTCTGAAAATTTAAAATAATTATCTCAAACACCTAATTAACTATGCATAATTATGTAACACAATGTGTCAATGTGTCAATTTACAACCTTATCCAATACAAAATGGTCAGAACTTCAACTACTAATAACTTTTAATAGAATAATGATATTAGCTTGAAACTTTCACATAATGTTTGATTAATTAAAAGAATCATGCAGAATGTAAATTTTTTTGATGACGTCATCATTTCAAAATATCGGCGGGGTCAATTTGTGGCGGGTTTGGCGTGTAGTGCCTCAGGACTTGATTTTTATAAAATCTGATGGCATAATTACAAATTTCTTTGTTTTCACTTTCAGAATATTAAATTATATTGAAAATAACAATTTGTATAGAAGATATAGCTCTGTAAAGAAAGGTACCAATTTTATCATCAGGTAACCATGGCAACCATTGTTTATTCAGCATGATTTTTTGTAGTTTTACTAATGAGGGCTACAAAAATCTCAAAAAACCCGGGTACAATAGGGTTAAAGAGACTTAGAGATTTTGTTACGCTATTGTTCTGTTATTGTAGACGTTCAATCAATCAGTAACCTTATCATTATATTGAACAATCGAGCCATCATTGTGTTTAGTCGAGATTTCACTTGCCCTTGAGCCTTTGTTTGAGATAAAAGTTTTAAAGATCTTCCAAAGGGATTTTGGACTTGCATTGGCATTTACAGCTTTAGTAAAGTGAAACTTTATGACTAATTCATTCAATTTAGTGACAAGGTTTCTCTGTACTTTATAAGCATTCAAATCTGCAGAGGATAGAAATTTGCGATAGATGTTCCACAGTTTAGTACGCTTCATTATGGCCTTCTTTAAGGCTTTATTCACGTCGGGTTTCTTATTGCCCCTGATATATTTCTTCTTCCAGGGTGCATGCTTATTTAGCCCGGAGGTATATGTGGACTCGCAAACATCAAAATTTTCATCAAGTCCGTGACTGTACAGAGACGATGATAATTCCTCTAGAAATGTTTGTTCTGAAAGTTTATTATAAATTCTATATACAAATTTTCTAGGAGGAAGTTGTTTATAAGTTGATTTCAAAAATGTATACTCAAAATGGTGAAAGCCACTTAGACCCGTATCAAAGGAACCTGTACATTGCAAGCAATGTTTCTGATTAGAAAGTATGAGATCACTGCAACTGCCTTGGGTAGATTTAAAACATGTATTAAAGCTTACATGGTTGTACACATTTCACTTTCCATTAAAGAGGAAAGAAGAATATTTCCTGGGTCTACGTTAGAATCACCAATTACCATACACTTATCTTGGTGATAGAAATCAAGTATATCAGACAAACACACTAAACGAAATAATTAAGGTCTTGTTTTTGACGCCTATAAATTGACACTATTAGCCATTTGGAGGAACTGAGTCGAATTTCAATAGGAAGAACTTGAATATCCTCTGGCAGGCTGAAATCATTCAAACGAGCGAAGGGTAAACCCAGTTTCACGTGAAGAATAAAACCACCACTAATATCTAAAATATCCAGTCTACATAGAGGCTAATAGCCATTCATTTCACTCACCCCTGGAAAAAAATTTTGTCGGCAAATGCTACTTTTTCTGCACTTTGTCGGCAAATTTTTACGGGTCAACGTAGGCCATGCTCAAAACTTAGATTTCGTGTGAGAAATTGAGTTTTATCAGCACTAATTTGTCGTCGGGAATGCGTTTTTAGCCAATCGAGAGGGTAAAGTTCAAAATTTTCTCTGGCGCGTCGGACCCAACCATGGTGGGTCCTCACGTCACAAAACCAAGCAACTTCTTTGCCGGGTATGCTTGTAAAGGAATTTTCAATATATTGTCGGCAAAATTTGACAATTACACCCCCACCCCAGAAAAATGTCTCGCCACGGCCCTGCATACAATAGCACATTATTCTTACAATTTGACTTTCAGTTTTTTTTATTTAAGCAGACTAAGTGGCTGTTGAACTTTGCAAGCATCTATTTTCGTGAATCGATGTATCAAAGAATTATTTTTAAGAAGAAAAGCAAACCAGTGCTAATTCAGCAACTGAAATAAAAAGAAAGCAAATTCTTCCAGATAAAGACGGAACTTCATTATAGTTATCATGTTATCATTATTTTTCGTAAATATCAGTATTACATTAGCAAAAAGTTCACGACCAAGCACGTGCTTTAGTGTATCTGTGAAATTCATGCTCCCAAAAATCAAAGTCTTAAAGTAGACCATTTTACGTTTTCCATGTCTCAAAAAAATGTAGCTGGTCATAAAAGTCTCTTCTCAACTTTTGATTTCACATCATGAAGGGATTTAAAAAGCATAATTCAGTTATATTCGGTTCCATATAGTATTGTATTGCTTGGTGATGATATTTTCCTCCAACAATTTTTGATTTATTGATAAAGGAATGTTCATCCTAGACTGCATTATCAAAACGCTGTCGGTTTCATTGTATTGACAAAAGTAAGCATTTGCTATGGTAAAAATTTTTTAAGAGCATATCTCCTCCATTTTTACTTTCTCTTTTAAGCCAAAACGTTTGAATTTAATCACTTTTTTAGCACAGAGGGAGTGCTTATCTCAAGTAAGTAATTTTACTGCATTCCTACAAGTAATAAGGACTCAGCAAAATAATGACAAAAAATCCGTGGAGGAGTGTATTTCTATTGTAGCGAAACGCAGATTGTCCGTAGCATCAATAGAAATGCACTACTCCACCTTGCCTAACTATCATGTGATTTCGGGAAAGTACAAATTTTTTGTGCAGCTATCATACAATAGTGACTGCAGTAGATTTAAGAGTTTATCTAAAGTATCTTCAAAATTTTGTTGAACATCCATTCACTTAAAAAATTAAAATTACTTTTAGGGTATAGTATGCTTTTAGTTGATTTCAACAGAATTTTGATGTTCACTAAGGAATATTTCCCACTCATAAAATTTACCTGATAGCGTCACAAAAATTTCACGACGTACCTTGCGCACGCTTAATTTGCGCCTATTACTTTCGATCCACTTCATAAGTTACAACAAAACCTTTCCTGTGTGAATTTGAATGTAGAGGAGATATCATTGACAAAAAGGTCAACTTTTACTATACAGACGACGCTAAGAATTAGGGAAAAGTAGGGGTGTGATTTTATCATACGCTATTTCTTATAAGCGTAACAACTATAAGTATAATTAGTGTAAAAATGGAGAAATGTTCAGCAAGAAATATTTAAAAAGTTTATATATTATGTCCAAAGCTTATACAGAATACCTTTTCAACAGAAATATCTTGGTGACTCTTATAACTCGAGAAAAGCCTGCTACTGTGTCTATTTCAGAAAGACAACCAAAACCACATGACCTTATATTTGCTTTTAAGCATACTATACCCTAAAAGTAATGCAATTTATAAGCATAGAAATACTCATATTATTTTTGTGAATAACTATAAAATGTTAAGCATATCTATTGTGGACCTCGAGCAGAGCTAAGCTTATAAAAACTAAATTAGTCTAATATTTGTTGAGAAAATTTAGTACGCTCCTGGCACAGTAAGTGACATACTGAAAGTAATTAAAGATGCCAACTGCATAAAGTCTTACGTCTTTAATGTATTTTTCACTCGTGTTCAAATGATCTTCTGGGTCGGTATCTGTAAGTTCGTTATTAGAAAATAATATCAGTTGAAGAAAATTCAGTCTAAATTTAATCCAAAATAATGACAATAATATTGAATATGTTTTGACAATAGTATCGAATATTATTGTCATTATTTTGGTTGGATTTAATCTAGACTGAATTTTCTTCAACGAGTTATGGCTTTTATTATGTATCTTTTTATTACTATATTCTATTACTCTTTTTAGAAATGCAGACTTTCTATGCTCTCTCTGCCCAGAAGTTTATCAAAGAAACGAGGTAAGTTTAGGCCAATGAAAATAAATGTTGCTTACAATTAACCCTATTTCACCCGGGTTTTTGTAAATATCTTTTTTTTGGTTAAGACTATGAACCTGAAACCTGAACCTGAGTTTTCCTAAAATTTATTTGGAAAGATAACTGCGAAAATGTTTTTCAAATTGTTTCTCTGAAGCGTTGCTATGGCAAACATTTTGAGATGAGGTAGAAAAAAGTGCCTATGAAAAAACCAAAGTTTAATTGTCAAAAAGCATGTAAACAATAATGATAACACCTTCAAACTTTGACTGAAGTTAGACAAGGCCAGATTGCTTGAAATAGATTTATAGTTATGACTTCATCACTTTTACAGCATTTTTGACAGTTTTGAGGGCAATTTTGGGCAAAAGTATAAACTTTTGCTGAAAATCAATAATTTCTCTTAAATTTAGTGAAATTTTCAAAAAATTCTTATAAAAATTACATTATTTAAATGCACATAACTACTAATGCTATTGACTTCAAATATTGACTGTAGTTAGATGACACAAAAGTATTTCAATTGACACCATCAAAATGGTAGCAAATACAATGACGTCATAATTGATGACGTCATCGTTTTTGAATATTTTTGATATTTTTTAGGGCAATGTTGCACCAAAAATATGTTAAAATTCAATCCTTTATCTAATACAAACTCAAAACAAAATCAAAAAAGCTTTATTAAATCTCCCGCAACATTATTTTGAAAAAGTACCCTAAAATCCTTAAATTTCAGCATCTTTTAATATATTTGATGACGTCACAGCATAATGACAGCCATTTTGATTTTCTTTTATGAAGTTGTAGATTTTATAGCAAGCTATGTTTCTGCCAAGTTTCATTGCTCTAGCTTATTTAGATCAGAATTTATAAAGAGGCACAAAGTGCCCCCCCCTCGGATTTTGCAGGGGCCAAAAAGCCCGGATCAAATAGGGTTAAGGAACTGCGTTTGCATAACTATCGCGTTAACTTTTCTAACAGGCGTAAACATTTGAACTAAGAACTAACACTAAGAACTTGTACACAACAACAGCCGTTGAATTCAATCTTTCCTATTTATTAAAAGCAGAAGCATCAAACGACGCAAAAATGCAAAATATCTGATCTTTTTTTCCAGAAAGGTCATTTTTACAAAAAACTCTAGCAACTGCTAAATGATCTTGGAACACCTAGAAGAATCTAGAGGACTTAGATTTTCTCCGAACATTCAAAAATCCAGGACCCTAAACACAAATTATCTATCCTTTATTCCAGGAAAGCAAAAATAGTGTGGCAGGTCTCGATCTTAGAACATATCCTTATTTTCCAAGAGAACGAAATTTTCTGTCGAACACATAAAATTTCCCAGCAAAATATTTTTTGCAAAATTGTCCCGTTGGTTGCTTTCGTAAAAGATAAGAAATGCTTCAGAAGGTTTTTCCTTGGGTTAGGGTAAATTTCAAATAAAAGATCTAACAGTTTTTTTCAAACCAATTATTGTAAGATGTTTTAATATCAACCTTGTAGAAAAAGGAATTTAGGTCACTCGACAGAATCATTCGCGAATCGTTGGAAGTTAAATGCAAGAATTGGAAAGATGGGTGTGATTGGGTTGGCAGCATATTTTACTATGAGGTATACACTATTAGCGTTTTGATGATTTCTAGTTTTTGAATCTAAAAATAGAAAATAAAAAATGAACTCCTTATTTTTATTACGATGATGTCTAGTCTGAAACTATTTCAAGTCAAAAGATATGAATAAATTATGATATATGCTTAATTTTGGCACTAATCAGACGCGGATACAGAGGTATAGCAAAAATTCAGGAGGAGAGCGACAAATTGTTAAAATGTCATTATGAATTGTCAATATGTAAGAGATACTCATTCATTACTCTTCTCCTGAAATTTTGCGACACCTCTGTTTCCGCGTCTGCTAAGGCCATAGCTAATGCCATAGCTGTAAAACGTTGTAGAACGTTTATCAGTTGCCTTATAATGTATAGTTTTAATGTACAGTATGTCCCAAAAAACTTTGCATCGTTTTACAACATCCACGTAACAGCCTTTGACATAATGATGATACGTATTAAAAAGAATTAAAAAGAACAGTGTGTATCAAATTGTTGGAAAAGAAAAATATAAACTCCTAATTTTCAATTAATATTATATTAGCATAGCTACTTTATAAAACGCTTCTCTTGCGGTAGGTGCAATCTGGTACCTCTAAATGCTAACATACGCCTTTTTATTTTCTTTAAGGATCATCACATCAACGTCTGCGAGTTTCTTATAGTGCATTGTCCAAACAACGGATGCAAGGCAAAAAAACAAAGAAGAGCAATCTTAAGACATGAAGAATATTGTGATTATCGTATCGTACTTTGTGAGCATTGTCAAGGAGAGTTTCCGATCTGTTGGCTTAAGATAACTTTTTTGATGAAATTATTATTATTTGATTCTAAACAAAAAGACAAAACATTAACTCCTTATATTTGTTATCAGAAACATTCAACGAGGCAATATCTGTTGTTTTACCCAGTGAGGCCATTTTTTCAAAAACTGTAGCTACAGCTAAATGATTTCAGAACACCTTGAAAAATCTAGTAAACTCAATTTTTCTCTAAACACGTAAAAATTCAGGCGCACAACGCAAAAAATATTGGTTTTTTTTCTTCCAGGACAGCCAAAAAGAGTTTAGTGTATATCAAATGGTTTCAGAACATCCTTGTATTTTCCAGGAGACTATAGAGCCTTAGACCAAATCCAAGAGGCCAATAGAAAAGATCTATTCTTTCTTCCAAGAAAGTCAAAATAAGTCTAGCAGGCCTCAAAGGATTTCAGAACACATCTTTATTTTGCAACATAACGAAATATTCTTCCGAACACATCAAATTTTAAGCAAAGAATTTTAAAAATATTTTTCGAACACATAAATTTCGACGAATAACAAGTTTTCCGAACATATGTTTTGTCAAAATGTCTTTTTAGTCGGTTTCGTATTTTGTTGTCTAGTCTGAAACTATTTCAAGTCAAAAGATATGACTAAATTATGATTTAAGTTTGCGCAAAAATCACAAAGAACGTAAACATAGCCACCCGTCTACAGTGCGACTTAGTGATTCCAAAGAAATTTATGCGATGGCATAAATTATTTTTCCACATACTAATTATTGACGCGGGGTATACTACCTGGCCCTCTTTTTCGAGCCATATCAAATTTTCATTATCACAAGTGAACGCGCGGAATAGTAGCAAAACGAATGCAGATAGGTGGTCGGTGGTCGGTGGCCAGAGATCCTGGCTCTCATGCAGCATCAATTTTCCAACCGAAAAAAC
Source organism: Darlingtonia californica (assembly GCA_032270445.1). Taxonomy (NCBI): domain Eukaryota; kingdom Viridiplantae; phylum Streptophyta; class Magnoliopsida; order Ericales; family Sarraceniaceae; genus Darlingtonia; species Darlingtonia californica. Next base: position 9,058 of record JAUBWS010069955.1, read on the forward strand.
TGTTTCATTTTAATAGCAGAACGTACACCATGCACCCAACAATTTAGTTTCTCGTCAAACAATAAATGCAATTTATCAAAATTACCTTTCAGGAATATATATCATTTCAGAATTAGGTAAAAGTGAACAGTTTTGCTGGTTTAGAATAGCATAGTCACAGCTAAACCTTAAACAAGGAAGAGAAAGAAACAAATTCGATAATCTCTTTCAAGAGACTTAAGTACGTATACGTATATATACGTTCAAATTTGACCAAAATACTGCAATGTCTTTGAATACCTCCTAAATGCTAGAAAATTGCCCCATTAAAGTTTATATTATTAATTATTTTAGTCAGCACAATATTAGTATGCAGTATACGGTATGCAGTATATGCAGTATACAGTGTGCGTTTTAGGGCTGCCCAGCAACAAAACCACCTGCGGTGGCAATAAACAAGAACAAACTGAACAAAACATTTTTTGAATCATGCTGCGTGAATATTGTCAAAGAAATGTTGCCATATTTGGTTGTTTCTATTGTTCTAATTTGTGTTTCTGTTCTAATTTCTTTTCTAATATTTCTAATGTGCTGGTTATGTAAATTGTTTTACTTCGTCAAAGCAACTGGACTATTATTTAAGTTTTAGTTTTTTAGTATATGCTAAGTACTTTGTATAAGTACTTTGTATATTGAATATATTCCCATTTTCACCAACAAAATATAGATCACTCACATAAAATCATGAAAAAAGTTAATGATTATGAAAATCTAATCAACTTTATGTTTTTGTTTTTGATTTCGTTCAAGGATCATTACAAAACATGTCCGTCATACCCTGTTGTTTGTCCAAACTCTAGCTGCAAACAGTTCGTCCCAGGAAAGCAGGTATCTATATTTGGCTTTAAATGTCAGTTAAGAATGATGCTTTGTGTGTGATCTTATCAATATCAATTATGCCCTCCCCATTTCGGTCAGACAGCTTACAGGTTTACAATGTTAAGAACAAGATATTATTATTATGTAAAAGTCTCATCTAAGTCCCTCTGTCATTACCCGGACGTGGGATCGGCTGCAAATCCTGGCGACGTTAAACCTATACAACCTGTGCAAGATGACCACAATCTCCAGACATATAATTGCATGTTTTCTCAACTAATTTAATGAAAGAACAAAATTAATTTGGTGTCAGAAATTGAAATCTTTGTCAATATTGAATGTCATTTTAGGCTTTTAGTATAAATTCAATGAGTTTAAACTCAAACCTTTGATACAGTACGATAGACATCTGTCAGTTGGAGAGTGCAATACCATATCAGAAAATCTGTTTGAAATGGACTCCAACCTTAATGCTCACCTCCGTGCTCACCTTTAATATAAACAAAAAACCATTTTACTGCTATCGTCTGCAAGGTTTTATTTTTGTGTTTTTTTTACAGATGAACCATCATTGCAATTATCAATGTCAGTATCAAGTCATTCCTTGAATTTATTCTGAAGTTGGACGCACTATTCAGGTATAAACGCTCAAATAAATCAAATTATCAGTTGCACATAATAACACAATTCTACGACCGCCAATACAGGCTGTATTGGAGGTTAAACATTCACAGTGCAAAAGAAGCGGAGACTGACACAAATGCTAAATATCTCTGTTCTTTTGTTCCAGGTTGAAAAATTTTCAGTGTTGAAAAATGCTGAATGTAAGAAATTTGTTCCTAAATTTGTGGGAACTCACAAAAATATACTTTCAGAGGACTTTAAAAAAACAAAACACTATTATTCCTAATTTATATCAACGAAATTTCGAAATCACTGATATATGGCAAAGCTTTTATATTTGCTGATGATACTGCTCTTTTGTATGCGAACAAAAACCCTAAAAAAGTAAAAAACACATCAACATAGATCTAACAATCCTACTTAAATGGCTTAAAGCAAACAAAATATCTCTAAAAAAGACCTAAGAAACTTATATATTAAAAACACCTAATAAAAAATTAAATTATAATCTGAAGATAAAACTTGATGGTAAGAGATTATTCCCATCCTCATCTGCAAAATATCTAGGTATTGTCATTGACGAAAACTTATCTTGTTCCAAACATATTGAATCACTAGCAAGTAAACTAGGGCGAGCCAATGGTATGCTTAGTAATTTACGAAACTTTATTCCTATTCCTAGAATTGTTAAGACCTATCTATTTTGCATTATTCCACTCTCACCTAGCGTATGCACTAGAAGTCTGAGAACAAAATTTACCTAGCAACTCTCGAATAGAAAAACTACAAAATTCAGCAGTTAGCATTCTTACTTTTTCAAAACAAATTTCACATTCAGACTCGCTTTTCAAAAAACTTGAAATACCCACCCTACGTAACCATTTATATACCAAAAACATTCAATTAGCTCATCAATCACTAAACAACATTACTCCAAAAGCTGTGCAATACATTTTGAATCTTCGTTATATTTTTAATCCTTTTACTACCAGAAGTGTATCCAACAATTTGCTTTCTAAAGCCCTTGATAAAAACAACGAAATTCGGCATTAAGTCTATTAAGTATCAAATAGTTGTCAATTGGAATGAGTTACAAAATAGGTATAAAGAAACAGACTTGACCTCATCTAGACCCTCAAAGGTTAGTAAACTGATAAAAAAATTGTAAATAAATAAATAAATACAAACAAAAATTGAAAAAACAAAAAACAAAAAAAGCAAAACAAAGGTGGCCATTTCTTAAAATAGCATCAGTGCTAATAAATGGTCTCCTTATATTAGTGCATGATATTATCGATATACTTGTATGTAATGAAAATGAGCTCAAATATTATATCTAAAATATACCTAAATACTATGTGCCTATCAGACATTCAAAATTTAACGCAAAAACGCAAATATAGCCGTGTATAACTAAATCTATAAATTCATCATCTTTCAAAATTTTTAAACCACTTATATGCTGGCAATTTTCATCACTTTGGTGGGAATCTCTGGACACTTTGGTCTGTATTTCTTTACCAGAGACTGCTGCTTTGCCCAAAACTCGTGGAGATCCTAGGTCACTTGTGAGGGTTCCGAGTCGGTAGGAATTTTAAAATTCCGTCACCGGTACGTAATTGGGTAATAGCATCGATTTTAAAGCTTGAGTATGTCTCTACAAAAAGTAAATAACATTCTCTCTCTTTGTTACAGTTACCACGCCATGCAATGGCAAACCATCACCAAAAAGCAATGCAACATCATTCAATTCTTCTCTTGAAAAGCCATGTTGATCTTTCTAAAAAAAATCATGATTTAGAAGAACAGTTAAAGAAATCAAATGAAAAAATTGAACAACTCTGCAAGAAACAGTTATGAAGCGAGAAGAATCAATTGAAAAACAACAGGTTGAAATATCATGTTTGCAAGATGACGTAAAGAAACAAAAAGAACTGAAAGTGAAAGAAAAATTAACTAATCTGGAAACGTTTGCTAAACAAACTACTGATTTTTTTGAAACACTAACGGCAGAGCATTTTTTCAATGTTCCCATACCGTCAGCGCTATTTCAGAAAGATTATAACGATAACCAAATAGTAAAGAAATATAACAACTATGTTGAAGAGACAAAGGACATTAGAAAGACAAACTGTTACTATTTACAAACTCTAAGTAAAGCTATTAAATATTGTTACGAATTGAACTACGCAACAACGTATGGAGAAAGAGTAAGACTTTTTTCAAAAAGAATGAAGAAGGATCGTACAGTAGGTCGGAATGGCTTATATTATATAAAAACTGACTTATTGCCATGCGCAAAAATCTGTTTCAATATTTATTACCGCTTCTCAGGTTTTGAAGCACAGATAAAGAACGCGAAATGGAATCGACGTTCAGCTCGCCATGCAACTTATTATGACTATACTGATCAATGCTATTATGTTGCATTATACTTTTCCAACAACGTCATCGAGGTGTGGCTATTACATAGAGATGATGAAGATCAAAGCAAGAAATTGAATATAAATGAAAAAAACATTGATAGATTGTACCTGTTACGCAATTCCAGACTACTTCATTTTTAAATGCATATTAATTAGTGTTTTTTAAAAATTGTAAAATTTTTGCTGTTAAATTGTAAAATTCATGATGGCCACAGCTCTTCCCTATCATGAATAGCTAGGAGGAGGAGGTCTTTGAAAGTCGGAGGGCAAGGTTGATTGTGGAAGTAGTTGTCCCATTTAGAAGACTTTAAGGATGCGATACATCAAACTACATTAATGCACTTCTCTTAGGATATAGTTTCCAAATATTTGAAAGCGGCGGCTCTCTGGAAAGCCAATTCAGAGTGTAAAAGTATGATTAAAAAGATTGTAGAAAATATAAAATCGAAGAAGAAAAATGAAAATGAAATAATATTTTTGTTTAATAAACTTCTTTCTATTCATGATATTAATTTCAAATATGGTAGACAAGAACTTCAACCTTAACCTTATCTAGGCAGAGGTAAAGGAGGGGGGGGGGGGATAGGGGCCATAAATACGGAGTTGAGACTTCGCAAATTTTCCTAAAAATTTATTATGCTACCAGTTTTGGTAAAAAAAAAATTATTGTTGCCTATTTTGCTGATAGTTAGGAAATGCACTTCTCCAAGTTTAATAAAAATGTTTGTATTTTTTGCTAACATTGACATTTAAATAATTTTTCAATGGTAGATTAATTAATATCAACAAGAAACTTAGCAGTTACAAACGGGAGAGCGATGAGAAAAAAAACAATTACGTTGCCACTATGAATATCGATGTTCAATCAATTTTGTTCCTTACTTATAAGAACTAGATCGTCTTAACTTAAATTAGTAAAATGTTATCAAGATAATAGCAATTTTTTAACGACACAGTGAAGACTCACTACTGAAATGATCAGTTTTAATCAGGCAAATAATCCGTGGCACAGCCATGTCTTTTTTATTTGCATA
>JAUBWS010069966.1:10079-28047 GCA_032270445.1 Darlingtonia californica
CCCCCCCCCCCCCCCCCCCCCCCTGCTGCATTTTCGTTGAGAACTCGTCTTCAAAAATTGGCATTAAGCCTTTGTTTTTACATATTACATATAACAATACTTATGTTTTTATTTTGTGTTACTACTATATTATTCTTATTTTATTTAAAAACAGCATCGAGAAATAATATCATTTGTTATATATGCTCCACTCGAACTATTTTTCCATGTACCTGATTGAACTGAAAAAAGACTGATAATTTTTCTTTTGATGGTAATAAGAGGTAATTTTGATGGTATTAGAGGTAATAACCTCTAATATTTCGCTGAAAACTTCAAAAGCTTTTAATTTCTGCAGGAACAATGACCCACTGATTTTCTTCCTTAGGTATACAAAGAGGACAAAACCAATGCTACTTCAGCACTTTTTGAGCGTTTTGGCGGCCAACTAACTGAAGCAACTAAATGTTTATAGATATCAATGAGAATGAATCTCGTCATTTCATAAAACACCGAATGTATTGCTTTTACGCTACCAAAAACAGAAATAACATTGAGTGACAGCTAAAGTGGTAAAAATTTTGTGGATGACGCTTTTGGTTGAAAAGTTGATATTTTTCATCTACATTTTTCTTCTTCAATGTCAAAATATGCTAAAAATCTCTAAATTTTCTTTCAGACGAGCCATTTTTTTCCAATAAGTGGTAATAAGTATATCCTGAGAAAAGTGGAAAATTGCATGAACTGTCAATTTTTTGACTGAATTTAGTAACATGTAATGTTTCCTAGGAAAATCTCTTCAAAACTTTTATCAATTTTGGTCTAGCTTTCTCGAAGAAATTTACAGAAAGCATTATGAAACTAACAGTAATGAGAAACTTTTACCACCTTTAAAGTTTCCTCAAAGCCTCAGGGCCTTAACCACTTAATTACAAATGCACCACCTTAAATTTTGAGAGAAAAAGAAGTAGTTGTTATATATCTTTAAATATTTCACGTTTTTGTTATTCTTATTTCTCTATTAAAAATCGTATAAAATGTTGTTATTTACTTTCCGTTACGTCTTTCCTATACCCCACACACACGTTTCAAACTTAACTAAGCCAAAAAAGTAATAAATAAAAGAAAGCAAAAAGTCTATCCCAAATGATCTCATAATTTTACATTAGGCATATCTTTCAGCGATAGTGTACTAACAGATGGCTTCAATGAGTTTGTTTGTGGACGGATGGGTGATGATGACCGTATTCGCGACCGCGAACTTATTGGTGTCCGTATAATAGTACTGTTGTTTTTATGGTTGTTTACATTTGATTTTTCAATGGATATTTTCTTGTATGGTGCTGTTAAATGAGTACTGTCTTTTCTAGTTTGTTGAGTAGCAGCGTTTTTACAATCTAAACACGTACAATCGTCTTTGTCCATCGATTTTGCTTCTTTTTCATTCCCAGTATCTTCGTCAGAGAAGAAAAGGTCATCGTCCCCGTTGTGAATTCTGCGTTCAAGCGTAGAAAGCTCGTTTGAAGTCTCTGGCGAGCTTTCCGGTTTAGAATCCTGCTCTTTCACTATAGTTGGTGAGAAGAAACTAACTTGATGTCCTTTCTTTCTTATGGGTGTATTCCGAACGGTTTTGCCATCTACCTGGTCACTTAATTTCGAGCCAGATGGTGAAGCGCTATCAGTCAATCTTGAAATCGAACTCTTTTGGGGAGATAAATTTTTCACGCTCAATTGTGAAATACTGGGAGAATCTTTGGGTGATTGTCTTGCACTAGTAGAGTGGGCACTTAACGAACGCGTGATTGGAGACTTCAATTTTTTTTCTGGAGATGTCGAGTTGTCCATCTTGCGTCTTGAGAACGGTGAGCGTATAGACAAAGAACTAAGTGTTCGTGTTAGTTTATTATCAGTAAACAGTCTTTGTAAAGAACTTCTATGAGAGTGTTCTGGTTGAACCTTCAACGAACCAACATTTGTAATGATTTCTTGATCGTGCTCGGGTATCTGCAAACGACTTTTCCAATTACGGAAATGTTTTTGAATGACGGAAGCTGCTTTAACTTGTTGAAGGCGTTGCATTGTTGTCGTTTTATGATCCTCTTTTTGTCTCATAGGGAAAGCAGCTTGAAGTTTCATATCGATCGTTTTACGCATGTTATCATAGTGTTCTGTGTCTGTATTATCGACACTTCCTGCAAAAAAAATTGCTTAAAAAGTTAAAGGAACCCAGTTTGAAATTGTCTATTTTCGTATCTTTTGTGAGCTGAAGAATTTTTTGAGCTTATGACAACATATTATTACAAAGAACACCCCGGATATCTTAAACGTAAGGTCCTATGCCATAAGCCACTAAATTTTCATATAAATTTTATATGGACAATTTACCGGTTTAAATGATTATAAGAAAACGTGTTGGGGACTATAAATAAACGTCTCAAAATTTTAGAACTTAAGGTTCATTTTGTTGTTATAAAAACGTCTTATGAACCTTCAAAAATTGTACGAAACATCCCAAATAATAAACCATTACCTAAAACACGTTTAAGTAGTGCTTGTAACACATCAATGCAATGAATCTCGTCGTTTTCATTCATGGGAAGATCCAAGTTATGCACGGCAACCTTGTTCGGGAAAGGTATACCTATAATTATAATGTAAAATTTTGATCACTTTCCTTATAAGATAAAAGATATTATATTATAATAAATGATATTATATATTAATGAACTACCAATTATTGTACTATAATGTGATTTTCAGATGCATATGGGTAACGGAAATAGTGGTGAATAAACCTATAACCTCTACTATTACTGAATCGAATGTGCTGTCAAATTAATGCTCAAATTGACATTTTCAGAAATCTTTCTTACCTAGAGGTGGACCAAGGTTAGCAACGAGGTATGGTAGTTTTTCAAAATCAATAAACTGTGTGGCCAGTGGATCATACAACTGCCACACCGCGTAAAACATCTCAATATCTTCATCCGTTATTCCAATCTCCTCTTGTTCATGAGCTTGATTGAAGTTCTCTAATATTACAGCTATATACATGTTCACAATGATAAGGTAAGTAATTAGTATAAAAGTAACAAAGTATGCCACGGCTATCCATGGTGTGCCACAGTTCCCGTTAGGAACGTTGTTGAAATTTGGATCACACTCTGGCTCGTGGATCATCAAAGAATCGAGGACTTCATTCCAACCAGCGGAAGTGCCCAAACGAAATAGTACCATCATACTACTACCAAACGTTTCAAAGTTAACAATATCGTTTAATGCTCCGGTTTTCTTGACATATCCAAAGTTTGACATCCCAATAATAGCGTATATAAACAGTAGTAAAAATAACAAAGCGCCAATATTGAAGAGGGCTGGTAGAGATATAACAAGAGCAACTAAAAGTCTTCTGATTCCTTTAGCACTGTTGAAATAACGAAGCAGCCTTCCGATTCTCAAGACTCTGGCGACCCTCAAAACACTCGGTGTTACTTGCAGAACAACATCTAAATACTCTAAAATGATTCCTAAAAGTATAACAAATTAAAATTATCATTAAATTAAACAGAATAATGAAAGATAAAAACTAAAAGAACAATTTAAAATACAGGTATCTAAACGGTTATTTTAGGGATACTCGTTGGATGCGACGGAATTCTCGACTTTTTTCACAAAATGGCAGTTTTCTATACTGTGTTTAGGTATTAGCAAGAAGCTGCAAAACATAATATATATTGTATAAATGCTCTTTTTCGAAATGACCTTCACTGAGAATTTCAAGGTGGACTTGTTTGATGGATGAATTTAATTATTTCAATGACCTTGTTCATTAACAAGTCGTGGTAAAATCGAAATTGTATCCTATTTATCACTGCCTTAAATTCGATAAAATAAAATTGTTATAGAATAGGTGTCAAGATTAAGCAGACAAAATCATTCACTTACCAACAAGAGAAAGGATGACAATGGTTAAATCAAAGATATTCCATCGATCCAAGAAATATTGTTGACGAAGAGCCACTATTCTCAAGATCAACTCTAGCGAGAATATGACTGTAAAGACCAAATTCGCCACGTATAACATTTGGGTGATGTTGTCAGATTGTTGGTAATGTTGAAACATCATGAGGATAATGTTGATGAAAATGAGCAACATAGTGAACGACTCAAACTTGGCACTGATTATAAAATCGAAAAGCTTTGCTTGGTAATAGTTCTAAATAAAAAGGAATATTGCATCATTTCCTTGCTTCAATGAAGTGAGTCGTAGAAAATGGGTTAGTTTTGTTTTGGTGTGAAGCAATACTAGACATTACAGATAGCATCTGAAAGATGTTACGAAGAAGCGATGCACACTTGCTAACCAACCTTTCTAGATAACTTTTAAAATGCTCTAATTCTAACTATGAGCGATCATTAGTACCAACTCCTTTCATAAAGGATTCATGTTTTTGATCGACCTTTTTTGAAAAGCTATTTAAAAATTGAGTTTAGAAATGAACTGTTAAAGTTTGAACACCTTATTTCATCAATCTCATCATAAAATTGATAATCGAGATTAATTCATAGCCCACTAAAAATTGAAGAAGTGGAGTGTAATGAAACTTTTACAGACCTTTGGCCTATGGATAATTCTTTTTGGTTTCTTCGTCAAAGCTTTCTTAACTGTTGAGAACCATTGTTTCTGTTCCGTTGTCAGGAATACTTCAACTGTTCCACAATCATCATACTATAAAATGAAGTTGAAAGAACAAATCTGTAGACATAGGAACTTGAATTCATAAAATTATCGGATGAGGCTAAGTGGTGCTAGGTTAAGAGCTAATGAGGTTTGAACGAGGGTTGTTTACTTCAAATTTTATCAATATTTTCATGAAGTCACTTCTAACATATTAGGTCCCTCATCTAAGTGCAGTTCAAAAATTGGTCTTTTAATGCAAACTCTGAATAAACTCTGTAACTCTAAACGTACAATGACACTGCTTACCTGTTTCTTCAAACGGTAGAAGTTGTCGATGATTACAGAGATGAAGAGATTAAGAATGAAGAATGCACCAACGATAATGAAAATCACAAAGTAAAAATAAGCAGCAAAATTATTTCCTGGTATTGGCTGATGATCCACCTGAAATACCAATTTCGATGTATTACTTATGTTAGCATTATGACAATATAGACAATATGCTTCAAACGTTTTTTCAAAATAATCATAAAATCATTATTCATCGAACGTATTAATATTCGTGAAGCCTAGGTAAAGTAGATTTGAATTTAAAAACGCCTCTTTACTAAAATGGCTAAATAAATAAGGATGAATTATTAAAAATTCAATGACTGAATATCCACATAAATCATATCTTACGCTTGTTGCATCTATTGCATCTTTCATCACTTCAATCCAACCTTCAAAAGTTGCTACTTGGAACAAGGGCAGAAATCCATTCAAAGAATTATCAAAATTCACGTTCGAATTCTTCCATTGGTAACTTGGGTTTTTTAAACATTCAGTTTTATTTGGAACCACTTTTGCATCCAGAATTTCGCCCTCTTGATCAACACATTTATAGAATTTACCGCCAAAAAATTGAACACCAAGAATGCTGAAGATGAGCCAGAAGACCAAGCAAACTAACAATACGTTCCCAATGCTTGGAATTGCTTTCAGTAAGCTGTTGACAACAATCTAAAAATATTGGCATTGAAATTCAGCCTTTCTAAAAACTTGTTTTCGCTATATCTAAACTTACGCATCTTACTGGACTTGAACACGACGCTTTCACGAATTCGTTGACAATAGTAGATCCGTGGCCGAGTGGTTAAGGGGCTGAGCTTAGAACTCCGGGTTCCCGAGTTAGAACTCCGGGGTCCCGAGTTCGACGCCGGCATGAGGCTTTCGGTGGTGAAAATTACCTCACCGTAATTTCCACAAAGTTCCATGTAGGTGTTTCACAGGAAAGCAAGGAACCTCGTTGATAGCAGTTCAAAGAGAACTGAAGAGGCTATCTTTTTTAAATAAGTTCAAATAAATAAATAAATAAATAAATAATACAGTAACGTATCTAGAGAAGGTCATACAAGCCAAGAAGAGACGAAAAGTAATTAAATGTAATTTCTTTTAGCATCAACATTTTATGAAATGAGTTTTTACGATCTTTTTTCTTCTCTTGTATATTACGATTCCATATGCAGAAATAACAAGTTAATGCCTGTCAGATAGAGAAGTCTAACACTTTACTTACCTTCATACCATCCCAACGTGATACTGCTCGAAGTGGTCGAAGCGCCCGAAGAGTACGCAGTGAACGAAGTGTTTTTAAGTTACCTCCACTAGATCCACTTGATTTCTCAAGTATGATTGAAGTAACAGAAATCTATGAAAAAAATGTTGAAGTCAGAATTTAGTGGCTTTGGGCTTTACTCAGAATTTGGAAGTTCATGATCAATTTTCACCTAGTTGGTGACTATATTTGATTATTGACAATCAACAACTTAGTTTGTAATTTGATACATTTGATCTAGAACACCACGATCAATATGCATACCAAAAAAATTCAGCCTATACTTGTTCAGGAAATTTTACCGTACAGAATCGCCAAAATCACTTTATTTTGAATAAATACAAGTAATAAAAGATTCATTCAAATATTCAAATATATGACAAAAACACTTACCGAAACTATTATAAAATCTAAAAGGTTCCATGGGTTCTTGATATAGCCAGCTACACCAAAACCAATTATTTTTAGTACACATTCAATAGAAAATAAGACACAAAATAAAATGTTTAAAATATCCAGTGCTTCTTTTAAAGTTGGACGTTCTGATAGATGAATGTCTTCGAATATCTAAAACATTAAAATAATTTACCCTATTAGGATGTGTTTGATTTAGCACCATTATGCTACGATAAAATATGGCCACCTTTAACCCTCAAAAATCATACAGATTTTTTTCAATAAGGATTAACTTTTCACGCACAAGCTTTTTTAAAAGGTTCCTTTAAATTAGCGTATTATTAGGTACAACTAATAGAAAGTTTTTGTGATCTTTTGATCGTACATAAGGGTCAGGCTAATGTTTAAGCTTTTGGAGTATGTAAACTTTCAGCGAAGTAGGGGTGTTTTGGTCATATGACCCTCAGAACCGTATCCTGAACATTAAAGGGCTGATGTAAAAAGAGTGGAAAATTCTAATGTTTCTAACTAACATTGGGTACCACCACCAAGAAGAACAAAATACGCTCTTTTGTTAGAAGGTCTTTAGTTCGAGGCGTATTGAAATAAAGAGGCAGTATGAAAGCTATGCTAGGTAAGTAACAAGTATAATGCAAATGTCTAGTTTGAATTTTTGGTAAGCCGTAAGTAAAGACGTGTGCGTGCTAGCATCAAACAGATTATGAGAAAATTGATCACTATTTCTTGCTATCGTTACATGAATGGATAAATTATTGGACTTACCAATACAAAACTACTAGAGATGATTAGAAACAGGATGAAAGAATCAAACCATTTATTCTCCACCAATTTCTTAACTTTTGCTTGAAATTCTGTCCATCTCCATTTCAATTGAGATTTGTCAGGATACGATGGAATAGAATTCCGTTTTTCTGGATTACTCTGATTTGCAGGGAGTGATACTGCGGGTTTGTTTTTCTTTCCTCCAAAACAGCAACAGTAAGCCTTTGGACACAAAGGATCAAGCTTATGTAGAGCTACACTGGATGTAATTGAGGCATTCATTCCGTTTTGCTTTGAATGGTTAGAAAATATAGAAGGTGTCGGTGATAATGTTTGGTGTCGTCCAATACTGCCGTTCGACAAAGCGACAACCTCATTATTGTTTGCGATAGTTAACGTGTTGTTGTTGTTTTTGATTTTATTTGTATTTTCCTCTTCATTCTCTTTGGTTTTATCAGATTTTTCTACTGCTTTTGAAACAACTGTTTCAGGAGATGTAGAGTTTGCTGTTTTTGACAGGTCATTGACCTAAAGAGACAAAAGGTAGTGACGTATAAGAAAAGTTGCAGCTTATTTGGAACTTTTTATAAGACTATTCTACTTTTGAAAAACTTTGGACATTTATATTAACTTAGGACGTGCTGTAAGTTTTGAATAAGTGATAATTAATTTCAAGTCGCGTACCCCTTCGTCACGACACATTCTCAAAGCAATGCAACGCCACAAAAATTGTTTTCTCAAAATATATAGACGTATAAAGCATTACTTGTCATCGAGCTCTTTAGCGAACCTTCACAGCGTGCAAAAAATCCGAAGACGGGTTCCATATCTTACCGTATACGGACTAATTTCTTCTATATATGGAAGAAATGAGTCTATATACGGTAATATGCAGGACCGTATTCGGTAGAATTTCACGATGCGATTATTGATCAACGTGGAAAAATTTTAGTGAAATCTTAAATGAACATTGCAAAGGAAAATTACCTTTAGAGTACCGCCATTCACTACGCCATTTTTTGCATCTTCCTCTCGCTTTTTTGCCAAAGCTAGCTTAGTAGCTGTTGCAAGACTCATTTCTATAAAATAATGAACAAGATTAAAAATTGTAACATTTGAAACAGTAGACCAATGCGGAAACGCAGGCTATCATCTACTCCGTCCTAGAGTCTTCTTACGCGGAGAACCAACGTGTTCGGCAATTTTTAATTTTGCCACAGGAGGGACTGGTGCAGTCTAGTCACCGTCACACTACGTGTTTTATGATTGGAATAAACAAAGTGTAGTGCCTTTTGTACATAACAGATCACCCACATTTTTCTAAACTGCTTTTACTTGATTTTTCATGGCTAAACTTCCAGGGGGGGGGGGGGGAGTATTTGCCGCACCACTTAAAATGTTTCCATAAGGCCTAAAGATTGTTCGTGTACTTAATAGAATAAAAACGGCTCGAATTGGCTATGATTTACATATCACACTATTACTAAGTTTGAGAGAGACAAGCCCTCTTCTACATGCTTTTTGTGGATTGATATGCCTAAGATCTATTTATGATTTCCAAATATCACAACTTTTAAGCTTTTATTTGCCGGAAAGTTTCCACATTGTTTTTAAACTTTTTTGGACTTATATTGACTGTAGATCCTTATAGGTCGTGTGGCTAATTGCTATATCCAGAGGTACATGACCATAAAAAATAATATTTCTTAATCATGACCGATATAGCGGCCATGTCAGTTACGTTCTTATCGTCAACTCAAAAAATATGAGCAATCTGATTGGTCGAGAGGAAACTAATATATTGCATATCTCAAATTTCACATGTAAAATATGAGATGAAGCTAATGTAGTGCAACTCAACTTATTTTTGTAGGCGACGCAAAGAAAAGACTTGCGTTTTCAGTGCTTTTTCCAATTTTTGAAGCTGACGATAAAAGAGTTATCGTATGTCAAGTCGTGCAATATGGATATATTTTTCTCGTTCCGTCATTTTCCTATTACTCGCCCGAGGGCTCGAAAAATATTGCGACAATCTTTGGAACTCGAAAAATATATCTCATATTGCATTCTTACCCATACAATAATTATTAATTATTATGTAGCTACGAAGGAAATAATGATTAGGTACTAAAAATTAGGTAATCAAAATTATGGAAAGATCACAAATAATTACTCACCTCCGTTGGGAAAGACTTTTTGACCTTTAAATGCTTTTTGAAGCTTCGCAAGTTTTCTAGTGCTTGAAACCCATTTCAGTTTCGATTTTATGAAACTTCTTTTCTTTAGTTCTTCCTCCATTGCTTGATCAGCAAATGAATTCAACAGTAGAGCCAAAAACAAGTTAAGCACCTAAGCGTAAAATGAAGTTGAATGTTGTAGGATTCTTTCCTTTTTGTTTGTTATCCTCTCAGAGTTATATTACTTATATTATCATAGTCAATTATATTAGAAAAAGTGAAAATACGTTAGAATAATGTTGCTGTAAACTCACAGAACTGTATTTAGCAAAGTTTTTTGCTTAAAGGTACTCAAAACTGCAAAACACTGCAAAGTATTCGAAGCTCTGTAGACTTTGGCTGTTCTCACTTTAGTCTTCAGTTTTCGTGAAGAACTACTAACAGAGTTGATCACTTTTGAAAAATCACAGATGATATAATATTTGACATAAGCTGTCTGATGATGTTTGTTCCTAATTTATTTGCAACATTCAAAATTCAGATATTTTGGAGGAGTGTATTGAGGGTTACGTAAATGCAATGACCACTGTCGCTAAGATTATTAGAGGCTAAAACAATAATCAACTACATACCAGAAAATTGCCGACAATCAATGCTAACATATAGAAAGCCACAGCCCATGTTCCTGTTGCCAGCATGCACTCATACAGGGGTTCAATCCATTCCCCACATAACACGCGGAATATCATCATAATGGAATGACCAAAATTGGAAAAGTTCCAATGTGGCACCTAAAGAACAATTATTTCTTGTCATTATTTCATCAAATAGTTCCTGATTTAGATAATTTCTCTGAAAACACTCCACTGCTATCAAAGCAGCAAAAAAAAAAACATGTACACAAATGAACTTTTACCGAAGAGATCATAGCTTTTTATTTAACGAAGAATCATGTTACTTGAATTAGTGAACTTTAAAAATCCTAAACGTTAGACCATTACTTAGAAAACTTGTAGCAAGGAAGGAAGCATTATTAGGCTAGAGTACTAGCCTCAGTAAGCATGCTCTGTTAGTTAAAGTTACATTAGTTCTTAGCTGAAAAGATTGGTCTATGTTTATTGATCTATGTTTACGTACCTGGTGATGAGGAAATTTACTCGGAACGTAACTGTTGCCAAATACTTTAGTCCCAACAACAGCAAACATGTATACAATGATGCCAAGAATTAAGGTCAGATTTCCTAGAGCATTTAAACTGCGTCCAATTGCTGACAGTAACAATCGCATGGTCGACCATGATTGGGCAAGTTTCAAAACACGGAACTGTAACAAGATACATTAGTTATAAAACAGTGCAAGCAGCAGCCAAAAAAGAAATCTCACCAAAAATTAAAAGGTAATATCTAGTAATCAACACTAACAAATTTTGTAGTCTTTAATTTTTATCTTATCAATATCAATGAATAAAACAGTATAGTCATTGGCAGTGAATCATTTGCTAGTTTTCATTTGTAATTACCTTGTACCAAAAAGGATACAAAGTCACACTCTTACCAGAAGACACAATCTCTATACAGTAGACTCTCTATAATTCGAACGCTCAAGGGGACAAAAAAGTCGTTCGAGTTGTGGAAAATTCGAATTATAGAGATTATTTTGGCCTAAATGTTGGCTGAAGGGACCAAGTGAAATCGTCCGAGCTGTAGATAGTTCGAGTTATAGGAAGTCGAGATATAGAGAGTCTACTGACGTGTCATGAATTTCAGTACTACGTTTGTAGATTATCGATATAATGTGGCTACAGAATATTCTATCAAAGCGCTAGTCTACCTCGTGGAATTTCTACAGAGGATATTTCAAAAAGAGTCAAGACCCAGTAAGTTTTTACTATACATCTGTCATGATATCAAATTCAAGAGCCTTGTGGTTCGAATCATACGATCTTAATCACTTGATCAGGCCTTGTGCAGTGAATGTCAACGTCATGTTTAGGCCAACTTACCAATCTAAGGGATCTAATAATTGTAAAATCTCCATTGTCAGAGGAAAATGCTATCTCGATAATGACATCTACGATACTCATTATGACCACAAGACCATCAAATATGTTCCACATGCTTTTCATGTAACCAAAAACACCCAATGCTATCAATTTCAATAGCATCTCAAGTATAAAGATGGCTGTGAATATCTAAAACATGTAAAACATCAGTGTTCATTGCATGCAAATTCTAAAAACTTTAAACGATAAAACCAATTGAGAACGATTGAACGAAAGTATCATGTTTCAAGATTGCCAGAAAATCTTGATTACTTATTTTAATTTATTTTAAGCAACAGCCCCTTTAGCCCCTTCTGACAAAGGGAACACGATAAATTCCTCTCATCTAACCAAGAGGTTCCATTGAACTAGGGGTGCCAGTTATCAAGAGTGTGGTGTATTTAGTAAAAAAAACACAATAGTACTTACATGATTGGCTGTTGAAAGAACAAAATGAATTGTTGTGTCCATGTCATGATGTTCAATAGCCATACATACAGTGTTCAACAAAATAATGAGTGTAACTGCCAACTCAAACCATGGACTCATCACAAAACGATAAGTTTTCCTTCTTATCAGTTGAATCATGGTAAGTTCAGTATCTTCTATATTTGCGTACGGGAGTGGATGTTCAATTTGAGCAGTGTTGCGTCGAACGAGTCGTGTTGGGCGAGATGGTGCAGTAATCGCAGCTCTCGGCTGTTGAATAGAGTTTATTTGTTCGCTGAATGTGACACGATTTCCAGAACCGTGTTTATTGTTTTCGTTTTTCTTTTCGTTAATGTTAATGTTTATGTTTGTTTGTGTGTTTATTGATGAGATGTGTTTATCGGATGTGAGTTTGATGTTATTTACAGTTTGTGTTGAATCTTCCTTTGTCTCTGAAGAAGATGAATTGGTAGGGTTTGTAGGAACATAAAGAGTCCTCCCTACACTCTTTACACTTGCAATGTTCAATTTCCTCCTATTACTGGAACTTCTTGGATTGCCATCTTTGTCAGTTACAGCCATCGATGGAGATTCACTGGTCTTCCTCTCTTGCCTCAGTTTATCTTTCTCACGTTCAAGCTTCACTCGATTTATGACATTTGTGAGCTTCTTACGAGCGATGGCATTTGTTGTGTCCTGTTTATGGGGCGCTTCATCAGAATTCTGATCCACCGTTTCAGCACCTCTTTTTGAAATGTGAAAACATCGACCAAACGCAATAGCTTTATTAGCCGACCTTTTCGATTTATTGTTCTTATTGCTGGAAAGTATTATAACACTTGGACCTGTTTTGACACACGGCAAATTGCTTATATCATCAATAGTCGAGTCATCAAAAAGAAGTTTAGGAAGAATTCTTTTGTGTAGTGAATATGATGAAGCTACTTCTCGAAGGAATTCGTACTGGCTTTCCTAGAAAGAAAAAACTGTAACGTCACCGCGATTTTATATTCCTAAATTAACTGAAAACTTATAACTTTGAATTCAACTAAGAGACATTTTACATTACATTAGACAAATGTTTCGAATCATTGATTTTGAAAGTTGATGCCAAATAGATGAACATTTTGGAACCAGAACAAAACATTCTTTAATACAAGAAAAAAGGCCAACTTTTCAGCAGCTAGTTCTCAAATCAATGCATTTATATAGGAATTAATATTGACAATACCATACGGAACCGATTTTGATCGAGTTTTCTTCGTCTAACTTTCAAACCTGATACTTAAATCTAAACGTAAGCTGGGCGATAAAGGGTGTATAATATTCAATCTACTTATGTATCTATAGACTTGAAAATTAAGTAATATCGTGTCATTAATGTGAATAGGTTGCAAGAAGTCTAGCTTCCTTAGCCATATGCATAGATAGATATTTGTGACGGTCTACGGGAAAAGGGGGCATAAAGCTAACCATAATTTACTTGTTTACCTCTCAAAATCACTAAAAAACGTCATGATTTTGCAAGTGGGTGGAGTATGATCGCGGTAAAAATGACCATGCCCCCTTTTCCCGTAGACCGTCACATTTATAGAAAAGTCTAAGCTAAAACAAAATTTAAAGATTCGGAATACTTACTAGATCAGCATTTTGAGCAGTTTCTTGTTGATAAGATACTGCAACGACTGCTAACACCAAATTGATAAGATAAAATGAACCAAAAAAGATGACTATCATGAAGTACAAAACATACCAAGGACCGAGTGCTGATGCAATCTGAAAAGAAATTGGTATAAAATATCATTTTTATTGACGAATACCAGCTTTTTTACTTTCATTAAACTTTTTTACTAGCATAAAACCTCCACCTAGTGTTTTGGTTATAGAGCTCTCTAGTCAAGGTTCTAAGAAAATGGAACATCAGGTAATTAAATAGTTGAGGAACTTTCTCCGTGTAATCTTCTGTTCATTTAGCCCTGGCTCCTTGGCCATTTCATTGTTTTTCTCCAAGATTGAATTAAACATTCCATAGTGTCTAACTTTCTTTGCTGCTTGTAAAGGAGAAATCTAGGTTTTCTAGCTAGTGTTCATTGAAATAACCCCCAAATCATACACGAGTGAAAAGTTCCAAGGTTATCAAATCAACTTACATGTAAGTAAACGTCTTCCCAATAATCTAAAGTCACCAATTGAAATGATGTTAACAAAGCCCAGCCAAAATCATCAAAACTGGTAAACCCAAAATTGGGATTTTGTCCAACATGTGGCAAGCAAGTGAAATTGGTCGGGCACTTTCTGTGAATAGAACAAAAAAGAAATTCCTGGTACAGTAGGTTACTTTTCAGCTAGTATCTACATAAATATTTTCCTGTTGACCTTATCCAGGGCATTTTAATTAATTAGAAACAATTTTCTTTATGGAGCTCCCCATGGTGGTTTGAAGTTGATGAAAATGTTTTTTTAAGAAAATTATTTCTATTATACCTTGAACCAGTGTTATTGCCACAAATCTTTATATCTTTATACCAAAAACCTACAAAGAATAAGTTCATTATGGTAATATTTACAAACAGTTTCACGTTTAAGATACTTTTAGGATGAAATAAACTGCACTCAGCTTGGCGTGAAAAATATTTTTGGTGCAACATTGCTTAAAAATTTTCAAAAACTATGACATCATCAATATGGTTACCATTTTGATGACTTTATTTAAAACAATTCAGCCTTTTCTAACTTTAGTCCAAGTTTGAAATGTGTAATCATTATAAGTTACATACTTATTGACAATTAAAATTAGCTTTTTTCATAAGCACATTTTCTTGCCTCGACACAAAATGGTTGCCATAACAACGCATCAAAGCAAAATTTTGCAAATTTTCTGTTGCCTTTATTTTCACAAATAAATTTCAAAAAGTCACAAAGATTCAAGTTCATAGCCTTTGCAAAAAAAATTATTGACATATTTAGGGTTAACAGTTACTTGAAGATATCGTGATGCTTATGATTATTATAATGAGAGTCTACCTACCCTATTTCATTTTCATAATACCTGGCAGTGGTCGGGATTCGAACACGGTATATAGCGGTGCTATGCCGTTATCGAAAACTTTCACTGCGTCTTCGGCATAATGATAGTGAAGTATCGCGGTAGACTTTCCAGATAGTATCATTAGTGAATCAGGTTTATTACGGGGGCAATAAAACTTCAATTAGGGTGTACAACTTTTACTATTTGAGGGATACAAGTGAAGCAATACAAGTTAAATCTTCACTATCGACATAAATCGAAATAAACAAGGTCACCAGTAACAATGAAGAAAGCTAAATTGAGACAGTTCATGTAAAAAAAGCACAGCGGCCGTACACTCATAACTTGCACACAACTAACCAACAATCTTCGCCAATATAAAATTTCGTTCTGCAAAGATTCGAGCTAGAGAGCGAGCACAATCAAGCTGTAATTTTGTTCGCCCCAGAAGCGCCCGATGATTCCATCATATTGGCTATGCGAAATCTAAAGACCTACTTACTTTTATTCTGTACAGTTTCGTACCACGTCACGTTTTCTTCAATAGTGAAATTGTCCTGAACGCACCGGTTGTGAAACTGCCCACTGAACAGCTGGAGACCAACCAGTGCAAATACACATAGAAAAAATGCTGTAAGTATCAAAACATCACTGAGCATTCTCATTGATTTGAGTAGAGCGTTAACCATTGTCTTCAAACCTAAGAATAACACAAATAACGAGAAATGTATCAGATGCAAATACTGTTGAGTATCCAAACCCAGTTGTTCTTACTCTCTTTTAGACACTAATCATGTAGAGGAAAATGAAAATGACTTCACTATTTTCAGAAGATTATTTTCAATCTAATTTTTCAAACATAATTAAAAGTAGACAGTCCAACTACTGAATGAATTCTTTTGTTCGAGGCATAGGTGATGCTTATTCGAACATAAGCCATCTAAAAGGTTTTCAAAACAAATAAAAAGGCATGAAAGATCTTCCATAACTTTTGATAAAGTGATGCTATGATGATAAAACTTGGCACGTATGTTCTAAGTCAAAATGTCGTCATCAGTTTTTTGATGACGTCGTCATTTTTGATGCGTCATTTTTGATGACGTAATCAATTTTACAAAAAAAGCTAATTTTTGGCGCCAAAATGTGTAATCTTATTGATTATTGATGATATCAATAAAAATTAGTGAAAACTACTCAGTTATCTTATTGAAAAATAACAAATTTCATTTAAAAAATTTTTAAACAGAAGCTTTTCGGAAAACTATTCCATCATCAGTGTGTGTATATGCACTAATACTCAGTTATCCTTATTCTACTCTGAAAATACGTTTGAACAACATAGATATCGATTATTTGCTTTATTTGAAAAAAATTGTTATTTTTTGATGACACCTATTGCCAACAATTTGATGTCAAAGTTAATTTCAGAAAAACTCCCAAAAAGTTATCAAATGTATTGTTACACCGAATAGGGTTAAAAGAGATATGGATTACAGCTGAATTTGTTTTTACAAGGTGTAAAAACAAATTCAGCTGTAATCCATAGCTCGATCCAAATCTCACGAAGCTAAAAAAATAACCGAAATACCTTCTATTGCAGAGATGGTGCGTAAGGCTCTTAAAACACGAAATGTACGTATTCCACTAAAATTGACTGTTATGCTTGGTGCTATCGTAACGTACCTATAAAAAATAAGAATTGAAAACATTGTGCATTTGTATCTCTTTACATTCTACCCAGAAATATGCTTTTGGAAATCACAGCGTGCAAAATCTCCGATTACGGGTCCCGTATATTACCATAAACGGACTAATTTCTTCTATATATGGTAATATACGGGAATTCTGTATATGTAGATCTTCACGCTGTGAACCTTTTTGCAATTGCGTTTGAATGAAATCAAAATTATACTGGAATAAGTCAAGATCGAACACAATACCCTAAATAAAATAAAATGTAGCGATTGTGACTTTATCAACATTTCAAATCCTACGACTAACAAAAGGGGACGAAATAATTATCGATGACTTCCGCTCTTGGAATATATTGAATACTAAAAGTTGATCCGTATTTTTAAAAGTTCGTGCCATTGAGAAGCATATTGCGGCAAATCTCAGCCTGTGCTTGCGTTATACCTTTCAAATAGGAATTGAAAAGTGTTAAAGTTTGACTCAACATGCAATAACAAAAGCTATTTTTTACAAACTGACGAATGGATTTTGCATATAAAACATTTCACATGTTATTAGTTTTATCGCTATCCAAGATTCCTGCTACACGCCTAGAAAGTAGATCGGTGGCTGTCAGCTGTAACGTCTTCACAACATCTGAGAAATGTGTTTTTTATCTCATCTTTACCAGTACTTGACTAAAACCAGGCCCGTAGCTATGGGGGGGGGGGTGGGGGGGGGGGGGCCGTGGGGGGCCACCCCCCCCTGAAATTTTTTTTTAGGGGCAATGCCCCCCCTACAAAAAATCCTATATGACTGATTTTTTCGTTTATTCTATTATGTTGTATCTTTTATCAACTAAAATCCTTTGGTTTCGTTCAAAAGAGCTTTTCAAAAGTGTTTTCCAGCTATCTAAGGCACCCAAAAATCCAAATTTTCTCTCCCTGTCACAATTTTAAGCAGAAAGAACAACAACAATAGGGCCGTTTGGCAAATTTTAGATTTTCAGCAATCCTTGGCACATTGAAAGATTGAAAAATTCTATCTGTCACACCAACGAAATAGAGATTTTTCATGTAGGCGGATTTCTATTAGTTGATCAAAAACATTGCATTTTCCGGCAATCTAGGAGCTTTAAATTGCAAAATTTTCTTGCCCCTCAGGGCCAACCAATGGTGGCCCTTCG
>JAUBWS010069978.1:1899-13996 GCA_032270445.1 Darlingtonia californica
ATCAATTGGTTTCGATTTTGACTAGCCAGAAGGGAAGTTTAAACTGGGTCGATTGCACTTCTATTTGAAAGACTTTGTTATTTCACTTTTCGCAGATACATGGTTAGAATGACTAGCTCCTGGATATAGACTTCCAAACTCACATTTGTACAATATGAAAAATAAACATTTGCAGTTCTAAAATAGAAAACTTGGCGCGCGCGCCATGAAAAACGGGAGGTCTCTGCGTGAAACAAACTAAACAGAAGAGGAAACAAACTGTTGAAGCAATGTTTTCTTTCTTTTTCACTGACTCTTTGATCGACTTTTGTCTAAACAATTGTCTTTTTACAATATACTGAATAGATGTCGTTCGGAATGTTTCTACAAGTGTTTTAAGGTATGCGCGACCAGATCGTTTACGCCTGAGTTTGCACATCTCTTCGGAATAGTATGCGAGTTTACGATGTTATCTCATTACTTGCTAGTAGTCAAAGTATTTAATATAATTTTCTCTCAAAGTATAGATCTTTAGCTTTCGTTTTTCACCAATATCTCGGTAAGGCACTTTTTCTATCAATTCTTTTCTCCTCTCCTGTTTGAGTGTAGTTCCTAAAAAACCGTAACACTTAAGCCTCTATTTGATCTTTTGATAAGGCTACTAGGAAAACCCCCACTTTGAACATAATACATTCTTTGAATAAAAAAAAACCAAAACAGAAACGAATCTGATTGGCTGTTATAATTGTGCTATCTTGTTATTGATTGGATGCTTTAACAATTTCAATAAGCCTAATAATAAAGGCGATTGTATTTTACTATGTCTGTAAACTTTCCAAAGAAATTCAAATTGTAGTTTTTCAGTCGAATCGGATCAATTAGTAGTGATTCCATTATGAAGCGAGTTTAGTTATATTTATTTCTACTACAAATTTGATAGTTTCATAATAATAAGGGGAGCTTGGATTTTTGATTTTTTTACACATGGTGCAGTTGACATTGTTATTAGTTAGATTGTATATATTTATTCACCTAAGTTTATATTGTTTAACGGTATTTTTGCTATTGTTTCAATTGGACCTTCTTCATTTTGGTGATTTTCATTTTTTTCAGTGATAAATTAGAGAATATTTTACACTGCATTTTCTTGTGGTTAACGAATAATTTACGGATCCTGAGGAAGCTTTAGCACATTTTTATTGACACCCCTTTACCTGGAATACGGACCGCATTCAACATGATTATGGAAACAATGGATGTTGATCTTTCGATCGTTAAAAAGGAGCGCATGGACCTGGAAGAAGATTATGGAAACATTTTGGATAATTTCACATCAGAACACGATTACAATGATTTTTCATCGAACAGTACAATTGTAAGTCGAAAAATATTTTCTATTTGTTTCCTTGATTTGTTTGATTTTCAATTCAATATGTCATCGTTAAATCTGTAAGGTGTGAAATTTCAGTCGGAAAAACCAATAAGGATGAATAGGGAAACTTAACTTTAGCTTCTTGAGATTTTCGTTAGTACAAGGCATTTACTATAGATTTAAAATAGTTTTATTGTTTATTATTTGATTTACTTAATAATGATACATCATCTAATATTTGTTTTTAAATTTTTAACAAGCTTCCGGCGTGACAGTTAAATTCTTGTTTGGATTTAAGCTCAGACAGTGAACAATCGAATTCTTGTGTATGCGTGTGAAAACCATCCACGACAGTCAAAACTTTTAAAGAACAATTTCACCATTTGTTCATTTAGTAAGCAAAGAAAAGTCAGGGAAATTCGTGTAAAACTCTTAAGTGATACGGGGCAGATTGTGAAGTTCTCCTCTCTGCTAACTGTGCTCTCCCCGGAGAGAAACATACAATTTTGGCAGTTATATAAACAAAGTATCGAGATGCTCTCCCAGTCTTTGAAGTGTGTGTTGTGTTTTTGTGGTTTATTACAAAGGGGACCGTTTTTTCCTCAATAATTTGCATAAAGCCTTTGATATTAACATCATTTCTACTTGTTAAAGCAGACAAACAGTTAACCAAGATATATCCTACAAAATCTTTTTAGTTTTCTAATATTTGGGTTTTAATACTAATACATTTATCACAATTATAATACCATAACAGTATTTGATAATACTTTTCCTCTGAAGATCAGATTTTCTTAATCGGAAACAATTTGTTCAAAGTCATTTTAATTCATTCAATTCATCAAGCGGATAAATTGGTTTAAGAGTAATTAGTCAAGGAAAACCCAAAATATAATTGACAATGAATGACGTAACGATCAGTGACACAATGACATGTGGTTTTTAATGTTGCAATCGGTCCAGTACCATTTATTAAGTTTCCAAGGGGTCGTTCCAAATAGTAATAGAGGCATTCGATCATTCAATGGGGAGGGAGAGGTCAGACCAAAAGTGGACATGCATAGTTTTATAACATCATTTCTATTGTATCAAAGCAAACAAGAGGGGATGAGGAGATTTGGAAATAATTTGGAAGAACGTACTTTTTGAATGGCCCTTTGGTATAATATCATGTTATTGAAAACATTTTATTATTTGCAGAAAAATATAATGTTCGGAAGCAAAAAGGGTACGTTGTAAAAAAAGGGGGCAAGGGCTTGGCAATTGGCCTCCTGCAGAATTTAGTTCGGTAGACATCAGCGTCTCCGACTCATTGACCTTGTAGTTAGACTGATGGAAAGACCTAGATAGATAGGCGATTCCTAAATGGTAACTTTATCCAGCATTCTTAAGTTTGAGGGAAGAAGAATTAGAAAAGATAAAGATAATAAGGATTCCCGACAAAGATGATGTCTAGCCTAGCTAACTTTAATGTGTTATTTCTGCACAGAAAAAGTTTTTCGTGTTTGCAACAAATAAAGATTACACGTGTGGTTGTATATTGTGGTTATATCTCGACAACGAATACTATCGTGCTCCAAAACCATTGCAAGATTCATGATAATAATAAATATGAGCAATAAACTATGATAGTGGTAGAGATTATGATATGTAAAAATATCACTAAAAGTCAGGGAGGGGGAGATGTGAAGTGAGGGTCGATTGATCTCTTTAGATATACAAACGATAATGATATGGACATTTATTCATCAAATAACAATTTCTCTCCCCTAAAGTTTCCCATAGTAAAGTCTCAAAAAATTTTCTGATTGATCAAGATAAATATGTCTCGATGTTCTTTTCTTCCAAATTTTATTTACAGACCTTTCTATGGAAAACTTTTGTTACAAGAAATAGACATCTGAACGTACTCACAGATGAAACATGATCCATTCTTCAAGTTTGCACGCTCTATCCAAATGATACAATGACCTGTGCATTTTACTTGTTTATCTATCCCTAGTGAGTGAAATCGATAAGAAAACAATCATTTGTCAATGTATTGATTTTCTTGGCGATATAGCGACATTGTCTAACTGAATTTCCCTCCACACAGCTGTGAATAAGGGGCAAAAGGGCAACGAAATGAACATTGAAGTACCTCCTCAAGAAGGGGATAATGACTGTGTACAAGGATAAAAACTATGGACTTTCTGCTAACCGATCATATCAATGTTAGCATTGTAATTATCTTTCATAAACATTGCGGTGCTTTGGGGTGCATATTCCATGCCCTCATACCGTCCTGTCAGTTAAAAAAAATTTACTCCCTTCGCACAGTGTGAATGCTTAATGGGATTTGTCATTGAAATGCATTCCCACTTGGATTTCAACACAACATCGACTGATAATAAACATTCACAGTGAACCTACAAAGTCATCTCTCTCTTAAAAATCATTAAACCTTAAATGAAAAAGTGAAATTAATAACGATCTGCTAATGACAAAGAATTGTATATTCACTATCAATTGGCATTCAACTTCATTGATGTTAACATTTTAATTAATTTCAAGAAAAATTATTATTAATTTAAAGCAACTTAAATTGGGAAATATATATGTAAAACAGCTTAAAAAGATCGAAACAATTATTCATTAAACTACCCTTTCGATAAATGATTATTATAAGGAAGTTTTTGCGTTAATCAAGAAACGATTAACCTCACTAACTTACGTTTAATAACACAATTTTAAACGAGGAAGTAAATATACGCATTGGACTCTTCTGTTTGTTTTTGTTTTAAATATTGTTTGATGTTATTTATGAACGGGAAGAAATTAGCTTATAACTACCATTAAATGCTTTTTAGCTGTTTTTTTAATAATTAGGGTAAAGGAAATTAGACAGAGTTCCTCTTCCTTTTACGCTAATTTTTTTTTCTTTTTTTGCAGTCTTGCAAAGAGGACGAGGACGTAAATGTGGATTGGCTTTCAAGTTTCTTCGACGAACCTACCCATGGAAACATGTCTGGATTAAACCCCCCGTTAAGCGATATTTCAGACAGCGGAACAACAGTTAATTCCATTAATTGCAACTCAGATATTTTGCTCGAACCCTACTCGACTTTCTCCGATGATTACGAAAATACGATTTGCAACGACGATAATAGCCTGGATAAGTTCACGAACCCAACACCAAAGATATCTCCGACCATTTGTAGCAGTAGTAATCCGTTCCTATCACAGACACGCGTTAGTAAACAAAACTTATTAGGTTCTTCATTGAAAAATGACAGTGACCAAAACAAAACTGAAGAGACAATGAATACAAATATTAATAGTAAACTTACAAACGATTCAGTGGTATCGTTACCGGTTACGCAGAATAAACTATCAACACAAACAGTTAATAAACAACCTCACCAAAAACTTTTACTCTTCATGAACACACCTGAAAATAGGGCTAGATTAGCTGGTACAAACTTTAACATAATCAACGCGAATTTATTGAGCAAAATTTCTGGTCAACAAGAAAGCAATGGTAACAATAATAGCAATACTAATAGTAGCATTATAAACAATAAACAAGCATTGAATTTAATAAATTTGAAGAAATGTATTAGAATGAACAGTACTATAAAATCTGAAGACAGTGTGCAGACAAAGACTTGTGGAGAGACAGTTACAGCGTCATCAGTTAACGCAACCTTGCAATCGATAATGGCAGCGAGTCAACAGAAAGAGAAACGTGTACTACCGATCGATATCATAAACGGACATTCGTACGGCATTTCATCAAGGAAAGAAGGAGACTGCCAAGAAATCGACTCAGGTAAGATACTAGTTTAGATACTAGACTCTTGACCTCACTTCCTTCCGCTTTTCGCTTATTTCGATAACACTGGGCCGTGAATATTCCGGCGCAAGCTTAAATACAACGGAACGACTGGTTTTGAGCTAGTAAGCTACCTATAAAAGCTACGGAATTCAAAATTTCCGTGTAATTACCTCACGCCGATCAAATTTCGCGTAGAAAAGATTTTGTAGTTCAAATTGAAACACAAGCAAAGTGATAACTTGTGCAGAAGTCCCTAGGAAAACAAAAAAAAAACATAAAAATGAGCCTAAAGTCACAACAGTTTTTTGGGTACTTAATCTTTGCAGGTGTAACAAAAAAATTACGGCAGAATATTATAATATCCGCTAAGTGAGGACTGATTCTGATGTTGAAGATTGCTTTTTCAGTTTCAATTCTCGCTACCAAATACAAAATTTAATAATAAGTCATGCTTTTATCAGCTGAGCGAGACGGGGAAAACGTATCTTGAATGATATTTGGGTTTGTAAGAACTGATAGATTGTGAATAGAAATCTCCTTTGTTATTCAAATACTACGGAAGTCAAAAGGGGTCTCCTCTGAGCGAATGAAATTCTCTTTGTCTTGTTGTAATCAGTCGTTAACGCCGACTCAACTTCTCGTATGTACTTAGCTGTTTTTATAACTTATATGATAATATTTACAGTACATTTCTAAATGAAAAACCTTTTTTTTTCATACAATGATTTACTGTTATATATATTTCATCTATTTGCCTATGTGAATTGCGAAATACAATATAGTATTTCGCCCACGAATGTTAAACGAAAACATTTTTCGTGTGAATATTAAATTTCGTTGTTTAACGACATAGCACGAGTTGAAAGAAAAAAGTCTCGTTTTTAATTCGGTGCACACAATTGGGACCAAGAACAATAGAAACTGTTGGTTGAGAAAAATATTTTCAGGCGATGGTATTTCGTCTCATGGTAACAGAAATAAATTCCGTTTTGCTTCATAATTTCTATTGATTGTAACGATTAAATCATGATGGATTTCTAGGGATTAAAAGGTGGACAAAGATGTCTCCTTGTTAAATTCCACATACAATGAAAAGGAAACCGGGATAGGGACGAAACATTTAAATCCTGCATAGCTTACATATGACGTCCGTCTGTGACCTCCCATATGGACCAACGAATAAAGTACAGTAATACCGTATACAATGATTTTAGGCAAAAACTGTTTAAAAGGGATCAGAAAGAGTTCCATATTGAGAAAACTCGGGTATTCGACGCAACCGATCAACATATGTACAAAAAGTCTGTTGGTCGAATTTTTCACCATTTTTATAATTTCAAAGTTAAAATTTATAATTTCAAAGTTAAAATTTATAATTTTAAAGTTTAAATACTGTTAGAGTTTATTTGAATAAGTATTCAGAATTTAAAAGTATTTAACATTTCATAAAATAATGTTGAATTAAATTCTTTTTAATATTTTCAGCAAAAGCGAAAATACATCTAGTCTCAGTGCTACAAAAAATTATTTTTCAATTCTATTCAATCATTCAAAGTTTAAAGTATCTAAAATTTCATAATAATGTTAAATCAATTTTTCGCAAAAGTGAAGATAAACCCGTTGTCAGTGCTATAAAAAATCTTTTTTTTTGGTAAACAAATCGAAAAAGAAGCCATTAGATGAGATTAGTTAGAGTTTATTTTTAAATAAAGATTTTATAATTTTTACAAATTCAATTTCTAGGTTACGAATCTCCCACTTCATCGTCAGGCTCATCACCCCGTTCACCACACATCGAATTATCCGATCGCAATAATGCATCAAACGAAACCATTCAATACATCGATATCGTAAGTATTAAGCACTGCCTCTAATCATGGATACGCAAAAGTGGCTAGCAACCTAGCTTGTAAACTTAGTTTTTCTGGCTCTTCAAAGGCTCGCCTCAAACGCACGGCTACCGGTACCTTTTTTCATTTACTTCCGAAGAATAAGAGAACAAGGTTTTCTATCTACTCCCAACCATATTTATGACCAAATCATAAAATCTCTGAAATTCGTGTATTAATGTTGAATTTTCATGCTGACGGTACTACGTGAGATAACTTCACCAGGTAAATTCTGACAGCATTCGGAGCACACTGTTTTTCCATGAAGGATCAATTAAGATTCCAAAGCTAAGAAAGCCAATTTTGCGCACAATGATTAAATATTTTGAAATTTCATAAGAAGGAAAGCCAATTTTACGTATTATAAAGTAATTTGAATGTTGATTGAGTATGAAACATTCTTTTATCATAGCCTCCCCACGAAAGGCAACCGTTCTATCTATCAGAGGAAGAAAAACGAACCCTGATTATGGAGGGTTTACCTGTTCCACAAGGTCTACCGCTTAACAAATCCGAAGAACGTGCACTAAAGAAAGTTAGAAGGAAAATCAAAAACAAAATCTCCGCCCAGGAAAGTCGTCGGAAGAAAAAGGAATACATGGAATCTCTTGAGAAAAAGTAAGTAAAAATTTATTGATAAACATTATTTCATAGAAAGAAAAATTGCTTTATGGGGAAAAAAAATTCGTCCCTAGAAAAATATTTCACCAGTTTTCCTCCGGCAAAATATTCTCCATTTAGGCAATATCTTGTTTTAAGTATCTGCAAATAGTTGTCCATTTTCGATATTTATAATTGATGTTTTTGATATTGAATTTGTTTTTGTATCAATTAGGAAATTTGTTTATTCACAAAAGGGAGGCAATAATTATATTGCTATAACGTATCTTCACGATAATTAGCTTTTTAAAAAATATTTTCATCATAACAAATGGATTAAGGCATAAAAGTATAGCAAAAGAAAAGCGGTCAGCTATTGTCCTCGTTTATCCTCTTGACTTTTGTTGTGGTTTTTCTTTTACGAAACCAGACAACTTAATCCAATTTTAATCTAATGTTTGGCTAAAATTGTAAGAAGATACATAAAACATATAATTTACAATGAAACGACTTTAATGACTGCAATTAAAGGGTATTTTGAAAATTCAAGCCGACTCAGTTAATTATTTCGGTAAGTGCTAGCTAATTAGTTGGCATAATCTCCACTGCTGTTTATCAGCTTGGTAAAAATATTTAATGTAAATGACCTTTAGTAAAAGCACCCTGATTAACCAAACGAAAGAAAGAATCAGACTATTAAGTGTAATTAGGTTCAAAGGAAAGTATTGAAAAGCTGGACCTTTTCACGTCGATCATCAGATATGATTTTTATCTTAACCTGATACATTTTATTGGGTTTCACTTAGCCTTAAGTCTGATTAAAAAATCAAAAATTAAAATATCCATTTTCCTTTCTCATTTTCAGAGTTGATTGCTACGCTTCTGAAAATAATATACTAAAGAAGAAAGTCGGCAGTCTTGAAGTCGCTAATCGATCTCTTATTATGCAAGTACAAAAGTTGCAGGCACTAGTAGCAGCGAAAATTAGCCCGTCTTCAAATCAGTCAATCACGCTTCAGGTTTCAAATTCATTGAACGCGGAGATGAAGCAAGAAATAATAGGTAAGGGAAAACCCTTATAATTTTTCATATCATGTTGCATTGAGAAAGGTTACAGCATTCTTGTTTGTTGTTTCCATTTGGGGATTTTGAAAAATGTTTACATCCGGCTGTCACAAATTCATACCTTCCGTCAATAATATCGAGACATACAAGTTACACATGTTTTTATGTCAGACCAACGAACACGAACATCAGGAACGAAACAGAAAGTTTTGGAGCCCCTAGGAAGTTTACTATTAGTGGATAAATTTTCGCGCAGACAACATTTTGCGTGAGTATTAGGGGCCCTTCGCTGAAATAATCCACGAAAAATCTTTCAAAAAAGAAAACAATGGAAAGACAACAATTGAAAATGACAAAATTAATTAAATCTACGCGAAAATCGCCCATATTTCTATAATCTTTACAACCAATAGGCTTTAACATTTTTTCGGCTTAGATACATTTGAGATTCCGTTTGATTGATAACTATAAAAATTACCATTTTTGTTTGGAAGAATAAACTAGGGGTATTGGAACAGCTGTTACAATTTGTCTATATATTTAGAATAAAATTTAGAATAAAATTTACTTTTCATTTTGATTTAGATGTTGAACAATAATGGCTACTTTCAAGAGCATTTCATTGGTCCATTGTGCTACAGCAAATACGTTTAAGTAGATGGACAAGGAGGTCTCTTTAAACAAATTTATTCAACTTTTGTAAATAGTTACCAGATCTGTAAAGTTATTTTTACAATCTGCACTTCCCTTTTATTTCTTTTTCTTATACTGTAAAATATGAATGAGTAATGCTGACTCAGCAACAAATTTTCCAATTCCAAATAATCAAATTAATATTATTATAAATATAGACGAATTTAATATTTTTTGAACAATATTTTTGGTTTCTTATTTTATTTTTAAGACGCTATTTTCCCGAGACATGCGGAAAACAAAATAGAAATATTAATAATTTAATTGTAACAATTTTAAAATATATATTTCGTAACTACATTTTGCCATTTTACCATTTTATTATTTATTTATATGAGTTTGTTTTTTCTATATTGAAAAAATAACACCTAGTTCTTAAAAAAATAAGGAATACAGCAATTTACAAAAAAAAATCGACAATGTTTTCTTACTGGCTTCATTTGTATACATATTACATAACCTGGACTAGACTGTGGTGACAGATAATACTTATTACGCGATTTATGGAGATTGGCCAAAAATAATTAAAATATATTCTGATGACGTTTCAGAATACAGACAATAGCTACATCACATATTCACTGCCAGGCTGTTTTCAAAAATCACAAGAACTATACCACCAATTTTCGTTTTTTGAAAGTTTTAACGACTATTACATGACTAAAACTTCTCCCTAATTGACATATATTGGCAAATGATGCCAAAAATGGAATAAAAACATAAAAGGTTCTTTTTGGCCAAACTTTATGGCCGTTTAAAGTTGGCTCGGTATTTTGACCTTGAAATGACGAGTATACTCGTCATTGGCAGTGGACGTGTTAACGAGAATGCGGGTCGATCTGACCAGTTTTTAGTATTTTCTAAGTTTTCATTACAGTATTGCTGGTTGAAAATAAACATTAAATACGCAGATAAAATTTTCTTTCCAAAAACCCATTACAGAGCATTTATTTATGTTTTCGCAAAAAAAAGTGACAGCACATGAATTAATCTTAGCTCGAGTGTTAAAACCGACTATTAAAAAGTAATACAATAATAAATTAAAAAAAGAAAATTGTGGTCTGCATTCTCGACAGTCCCTCGATTTATATTACTTATAAAGCTTAACCATGAAACTATTATAAGGCTTTTCTGATTATATACAAGAGCTGTTAGACACAGCAAAAATAAGATAGGGAATTTAAGAAGGGTTTACCAAAGATTTCCAAATGTATGTTAAAATCAGCGGAAAGGGTTTTTACAGTATGAGTATTGCCGCACATACCGTCGTTTTGAAGACAAGAACTCCGCGGATGTGAAATGTGCCTAATGAAAGAGCTTGGTTTCCAGACTACCTAAAACAAATCATCATTAAAAGTGAAATAGTTGAAAACTTAGCCTTGATCACCAAACTGTAAACTGAATAATACTTTTAGCTAAAATTATATATTTGTCTCATGAAATATTTCATTTAAAAAAAAGAGACAGATATTGGCGAAAAACACGGAAAAGACTCGATAACGCAATATCATGAAAATGAAAAGAGTGATGAAGCTTTTTCGGATAATTCCCACACTGTATATAAAATTTGTATTTTTCTCTCTCATATAAAACTTTTGTGACCTAGAACGTTTATGTTTTCAATTGTCAACATAAGTATTACATTGAAAATATCATATATCATAGTTTATAGACTGTGTAGCTGACAGATATAAAACAGTTCTTTAAGAGGGTACTATTTTGGTACTTTGAAAGAAGAAATTTTCACGTGAAGAAAATTTCGCGAAAATTTTCATTTGATTCCCGCGAAACTTTTGAAATTTTTTTCGTTCGCAAATAAAAGTTTGAATATCGAAGTAATTTTCAATTCTATCAGAATAATTTTGCTGTTTTTTGAAAAATAATAGAAAAAAATTCTTAACATTAAAGAATCTCTACTTAAAGTACCTGAAAGTATCAAAGAATTTTCCAAAATCAGCAAAAGAATTCTAAACCCTACAATCTACGAAAATTAATATTTGTTATTTGTTTTTCATCTGCGAAATTAAATTCCGTGAAAAAATGACTTTGGCCAACCGCGAAATCAATTTCCTCCGTATAGGCTTAAATTGTTTCTAAAGCCGAGCTTTTTCATTTGGTATATTCAGTTTATTTATAAACCTTTTAAATCTCGAGATTTGTAATAATTCAAACTAAAATCCAAGCCTTCATATGCTTAATAGACAGGGAATTTTTTGTAAAAAACTAGCAAATAGGGTAACCGGAAATTTTTCTTTTTCAATTGATTTCTGGTATGGAAAGGTTTCAAAATCCAAGATGGGCCCTCCGAGTTAGGTCCTAGATGTCACGTGATGCTGATACCAGATTTTCTGCAGTCAAGAGAATATGAAAGTTCTCAAAAATAAAAAGTAATTACACCATTCGATAGAGAATATCAAAGGGATCAAAAAATGATAAAAAACTACATCTTCAAAATCAATATTTCAGAAGTTATAAGACTTTAAAGTTCTAAGGATGACATAGGGAATTTTTTGTAAAAAGCTAGCAAAGGACGTCTTATGCTTATAAAAAAATGTGTAAATTGACTTGGTCGGCGAAAAGGATTACTACGTTTCAATTGACTAAAAATCCATCAATTTGCCAGGAAATTAGCATGAAAATGTATAGCCTGGAAGACCTTCTGTTATACGTGAAATAGCATAA
>JAUBWS010069989.1:0-13995 GCA_032270445.1 Darlingtonia californica
AATTTTCAAGTTTCATATTTTGGTCAAATGAGAACCCCTGCAAGTGCCGGATTTGCAGTACCCTAGATCCGCCCATGGGCCATGGTGTGTTACTGGATTCTTTGAAATACTAGCTGAGAAATACCCTTGCTTCTCTACTTTTCATCATTGCACTCGATGATGTTCTTCGGACATCAGTCAATAAGAACCTGGGATTAGACTTTACCCCAAGTAAAGCTAGAGGACAAAATTACCCTGCAGAAACAATAACGGATGCTGATTATGCAGGTGATCTGGCAATGTTTGCTAACAACACACAAGGGCTGCGAAACAATTTTTTCTTTAAGTAGGCTGGGAGTTATAAACGAGGCAAGATCATTTTTTTTAATTATTGTCAATTTGAAAGGATCATAATTGAAAAACTAATAGGGCCACGGCCCCTGGCACATTTGACGCCGAGAAAATTCTGCTCCTCAACAATTAGCTGCAACCATAGGCTTATATATAACGCATGCTCATAGCAGTACTTAGAAATCATGGAAACAACACCCCACCAAAGAAGACCTCTATGAAAACATCCCTAGCGTGCCAATCTAGTGAGAAACCGACGGACAGAGAAATACTATAGAACCCAATCAAAAATTGTCAGTAAAGTGCTACTTTGGAAACTTAAACATGACTTATATCGATTAAATTGCACAACACATCGGATTGCTAACTGAGAACTTGGCTATTGCGATGGCAGATCAAAAATCCTGGAGAGAACGAGTGGAATTGATTTAGGCAACTCACCCGATCTGGTTAGTAATAATGGCGTTTTCATTTTCATTTGCCTTTTGTTTTAAGTTTTTCCTTGTTAGAAATTGTGGGGAAGGAGGGCAGGATCAACCTCTCGGCTCGACAGCAACAGATTACTGAAACCATACAAACCATACCAATTTTTTGAACGTTTTTAGTGAGGTTAATTTCATTTCATAAATATCACGCGCTGAAAATGTCAATTCAAAGTTTTGACATCCGCGGAAAATTGACAAATATTTTACCGCTTGATGATGGCCGATATTCTAGCATGGCGTTGTTCAATGGTCGTGGTGGTTCTTACCACGCTATATCGACTGAATCAATCAAAAATTCAAATTCAAATCCTCAAAATTTGACTTTCAGAGGGGGACTATTAACAGCTTTCTAAGCATAAAGGTAAAGTGAGATCGAACAAACATTTTCTATCATTTTCTACCGAGCATTTCTTAAATTCTGATTACTTCAAAAAGGTATAATTTGTCTGTCCGTCTCTCAGGTTAGGCATAAAAGGCTTAGCCTACGAGATAATGAATTTAGTTACACGACAGAGAATTCGGTTGTTGGGCTTGCTGAATTATCTTTCTCTTATTTTTTAAGGGCCATGAATAAGATGCTTTTAGAGGGTATAAATGGCCTACCGGATGAAAATGACTTGAGCAAGACGATTCCAAGTGTTTAAAGAAACATTTGCCTTACACAATGCCTTTTTGAGCCCTCGTCCGTATGTAAATTTAGGGGCACCACGTGGACATTTGGTTGTGACCTAAGAAGAAAACATTTTTCGTGGCAGGCAGTCAAACTCCATACGCGTTTTGTAATATAACATTCAATCGACGATAATCCAAGCCGTTAAAGGAGTTTCTGATTGGATAATCTGTGCTTTCGTACGTAAACCATCGTCACTTTACACATCGCACGTACACAACCATGATAAGATAAGCGTAGAAGGTGAAAACCTTTTCAGTGAGGCACCACAATTCTGAGCCATACAGGGCGATTGGTAAAATAAGATTTCATACACAGAAGCCTTCACTGTGTCCAGATATCCGAGAATTTTAGAAAAGAGATTTCCTGAAGCATCAAAAGCGTTGCTTGCACGTCTTATACGAGTGGTAATGTCTAAGTCATCTTTACAATTTCTAGACATTATCATGCCAATGTAACAAAAACTGTCGATGATCGGAATGGATTTCTCCCAGATCTATGTGTGAGAGGTCTTTGTATCAAATTATGAGGGATTCGATAGAGATTGCTTGGACCGGAGACAAAGAGTACTGATTACGGTTTTAGGTAGTTTTTCTGGAAAACTAATATCGCCAACATTTACCCCCATCCCAAAACGGCAAAAATGCTCAGGTAGGAAAAGAGTGAAAAGACAGAGATCGTCTTTTGAGTTGAATAGGACTGCAGTGTCATCTGCGTATTCAGAGTCTGCGAATGCAAAATCGATTCCAGACGCGTTGGTTTTTAGTCTGGTCAGGCAGAAAACATTTATAGTACGAAACATATAGAGGGGTCGATCGTAACGTTTTTTCCAAGTAGTCATTATAGCAGCACTAAAGATCAAAAATAGCACTGAACCGAGAATGTCTCCTTGTTTGACCCAAATGGTACAGTAGATAGTATGCGTAATGTCATCGATTTCGAATTTCACTTGGAATTTGATATGAAGCTTTTATAACACGCACAAATTTTACAGGTACACCAAATTTTTCCAGAGCGGACACAGCAAATTACTTTGAACTTTATCAAATTTCTTGACGAGATCGAAGAAACAGAATCCATGTTTCTTGGCAATGTTCACGTCTCTTTTTCATGGCAAGTTTAACGGAAAATATTGCATCCTAATAACCTCTACCTCTGGCCTGAAGCCACACTGTGCTTCGTGGTTGAGCAAACTCACGATTGGTTTAAGACGATCATGAATCAAAATTGCGACAATTTCAATATGCCACCTTGAGTAGCATAATGCCGCGGTAATTACCTGGCTTGCTCAGATCTCCTTTTTTGGGCAGAACTTTAAGAAGTCTTGTATCCCATTGTTCGGGTGGTATTTCATTATCCCAAACATCCAAGGTAAAGTCCCGTAATAGAGACAGGGATTGCTCGATTTCGACATAAACTTTAAACATTTGAGGTGCGATCAGGTCACAGGTAACTTTGTTTTTAAGGCGATGGACAGCTTTCCGAATTTCCTCATCGGTTGGATGTCGTTCACATTCAATTATGACCGGTGCTTGATCCAAAGAATTCAATACATTAGCGTCAAAGGTTGGTTGTCGGTTGTTTTTATCGCTTTTGAGTTTACTAAAATTTTGGTAATTCAAGCCTAAAATCATAGGGCCTCTTCTGCAACGCCATCCAAATATGTAAAAAGTCGTAGGGAGGCCCCCGGAAGACGTAACAAAATACAGACACAGTAAAATGTAATTTTTTATTTCATTTATTTATGTATTACTGAATACAATTCACAGGCATTACATGCCTCTACGAATGGAGAAAAACTATTTACAAATGTGATCCATATTTCAAGGGATGGTGTTCCCAGTCCTCATCAACGTTCTTCTTGAAGTTATTAACAATAGGTGACTTTACTGTTATTTCTGAAAGTTCATTCCATGGTTTCACAGCTCGATAATAGAACGATTTATATTGCACTCATCGAACACCATCCTCACGGAAGTTTGGAAGCAGCTGTTGATCATGTCGTCGACTAGGGCTTGTACGATGGACGAATTTATTAGGCATTGTTACATCATCATACGTGTGTAGATGTTTATAAACCTCAATTATGTCTGCATGTGCACGTCTGTATTCTAGCGTTGGTAATTGGATCTTCTTTAGCCTTTCTTGGTATGTTAGATTTGTCAAGCCATCGACAAACTTGGTTGCCCGTCTTTGGACCCCTTCAATAAGATTTACGTGCTTGCGGAGGATTGGAGTCAAACTACCTGAGCGTACTCTAAGTGAGGTCTCAAAAATGTGGAGTATAATTGTTTGATAATGTCAGAGTTCAAGTAGGAAAAGCTTCTACGAATTAAACCAGCCATACTGTTTGCCTTCTTAACTTTTCAGCAATATGCTCTTCAAACATCAGGATCGAATCGAAAGTTACATCTTTTTTTGAAAATACATGTTCCAATGTTTGATTGTCTACCGAATAGAGTTTACCGAGGGTTATCACATGACATTTACCAGGATGAAATTAAATCAACCAATCAATCTATAAAAAGCGAGATACAGTCTCTGATGTTGAGACGTGAACCTTTATTAAAAATTACCAATAAAATATATGTAATTGTACCTTTGACCCCTCAAAAAAATTAAAATAAGTAAATGTCAGGTGTTGCGTTTCTACATGGAAAAGCTCAAATTCGTCCCCGGAACCTTTTTCTTGTTTTTTGATATGCCGATGATGCTTGGTAAAAGATAGGTAAAAGCTTAATAAAATCTATTCAAAGCGCCGCCGTCCCTGGAAATGAGAAGCTGAACTAAATAGATTAGAGGCGTTTGTTAAAAATATGCCAAACGTCTATTCTCGAAGTTACTGTACTGTTACCCGATTTAATCGTTTTCTTACCTTAATCGGAGAAGGTGACTGGCTCACCAATTTACTTTTTTTGCGGATATTGCGTCTACTGCACAGATTTTTAGTTTACGCCAAGCTTCAGGTGTTAGACGTAACAATAAACTAGCTAAAGAATATCGTGTATATATATAAACGTCGTTTATATATCCATGAGAATATGTAATTTTGCTTTCAGGGTACGGAATCTTAACCAGTACAAAAAACTTTTCCTGCAATTCGTGTTCTACCGTTTGTAGTAAGAATAGATTTTGCAAAAATCATTTCTTGTCACCTGATAACCAATATCGATACTCTTGTTAGGTATACTCTTTTGTTGATTAGAATAAAATGTTTGTTATTGAATTTGAGATAGATGACGTCACAAATCGATTGCACAATAAAACTCGGGAAAATTGAAACATTGTGTACATTGGCATCATAATAGTTTTTCTATAAACCACATAAAGATTTTTTGAATTCCCTTTTTAAAGCTCTGGACTATTATTTTGATCAAGAGTTCCAACTTCCTCATTTCACCAATTCACAATGTAAATCAGACAACATTCTTTTTGTCTGTACCACACACTCCCGGGAACAGTAAAAATAAATTTTCCCGTGGAAAATTACGTGGTAGTGAAGTTCACCAATTACCGTTAATCCTGTTTGGTGCTCTGTGGTGTTTCCAAAAAAGGCAAGAATATCATTGATAACAGTTCATGAAGAACTGATGAAATTATCCTGGGTAAATAATTGCATTACTAATTCATTCATTCATTCATTCTGATTCAGGGTAACCTCCTTTCTTCCGCATAGATAACTATTCTCCTCCTCCGCGCACAACCTCGTCCCATGACCTTTGTCTCTTAACTTTTTGATATGCCAATAGCACCATCAAAGCAATGTCCGTAAAGAGGCCCTGGGGAACAAGTATGAACTGGATCCTCTTTTTTGTGTAGGTGGAAGAACTTGGTTAGTAGAGATGCATGTGCCGGCCATCCTCGGACTAAGAGCTATTGTTTTGCACTATATTCTAAATTCTCATTAATTATTTGTTGCAAGAACTCTCTATACGATTCTAACCAGCAAAAACAAGTCTCAATAATTCGAAGTCTTTACATGTTTGTGACCCTTGGACCCTTGAACGGAGATGATTATTGAATTTATTCGCTTCACTGTACGCTCCGCTCTAAAGACTGTGGCGAAAAAACTACCATCTGATTATCAGGTAAGGATCTAATAAGCGTTATAAAGCAGTCTGGTCTTAATTCTAAGCATCAAAATTAAAACATATAGAGGGTAATTATCTTGTATTTGAAGACCAGTAAAAAACAATACGTAATGTTACTAGTAGATCACAGTGTGAGACACTCGTAAAACGACCGCCCCACAAGATTTTTTCAAATGTGAGGAGAAAAAGTGATATTTTGATTGAGTCAAAATATCACGTGATTTTATTTCATATAAAATGTCAGCTGACTCTATAATGATAGATGCCAATCAACTTTGTTAAAATTACGTCATCGTTCCAGCCACCCATTTTGCTTACTCGCTTTCAAATGTCAGATTATCATTTTTTTAAAGTATGGTCAATTTTAACAGACACATTAACGTTAGTTAACTATAACTCAACTGGCCTCTGCTAAGAATACGAAAGAAACAAAACCTATCCAGAAAAAAGCTTCATGTGATTAAATCAACGCGGTAATATGAGAATATGAAAACTCTTATGAGCAGTTAAAAAGCAAGGCTAATTTGACAAGAAACTACATCGTTACAAATGGGAGAGCTTAAATATAGGAACGAGTTTGGTGGAAATAATCCATGGTAGATTTTATAACAATCTACTAATAATGAAATTTATCTGACAGCCTCTTGTGTTTTCTTCTTGCCTTGCAAGCATACTCTCTAAAGGCATCGGTGAAAATAGAAATGTCCTCTATCCACCGTGTGAATTGAGAAATGGATTGAGTATATACCTTGTCGGCCAGGAAAACATCGGCTCAAATTTGTGTTGCTCTATATCATATATTAGCCCAAAATTTGAAATCTCAATCGCACTAATAGCACTTGATTTAAAAGAAGGGTCGCGTTCCGATCTCCCGTAATAATATTATATAACCACTGTGAATTTAGTAGAAAATAAGTTTAAAATACCAACTGTAAAATACACATGGGTGACGTGATAAACATTCAAACACCAAAGTTTTAAGTCAAGTTAAGTGAAGTTATTGAAAATTCAGACAGGTGAGAGAACTGAAATTTTGCAAACTTAACTCACTTTAGCCTGTTCGATTCACCAAGTTCTCATTGAAATACAAGTCCATAAAGCATGTTTCCATGAGCTATTTCCATTTCCATGTATTCATTTATACAAAGTTTAAAAAAGTGTTCAGTCATCTGTTTATATGCCACAGTAAAAACGGACTAAAAGGAAATCTTGTAAAAAATACAGTTAAAATAATGAATGAACAAAGCCTTACACAGAAAACGATTAGAAAACTTTATATAGACTTGAAATAAATCCAATAAAATAAACATCAATTTTGAAATCAGCACCCTTTAATTACTTACAGTGCCAAATTTCATTTCAAATGGATAATTTCTTATTTTTTTTATTTTTGATGTTTTGACCTCAAAACAGGTAATTCTGGTATGATAATTGATAAATAAACATCATATTTGAAATCAGCATCCTCGCATCCTTTAATTACTTAAGGTACCTAATTTCATTTAAAACGGACTTTTTAATCTGAAAATACCTCAAGGGCCCGGTTTTTCTCAAGGTCCTGGGTCCAGTTTTTTTAAAGGTTTAATATTAGAAATTAAATATGTATGACACGTAAGATATGACATAAATAAAGCCACCTACCATTTACAAGGAATTCAGGAAACTGTATGAAAGTTCAAATGTGTTACATGTAGACTTTCTTCTCAAGTTTTTATTATCTCTGTCAGGAAACGTTTTTATTATCTCTGAAAGCGAAAACGAAAATGCTGAAAATTGTAAGTTTACATTGACACGAGAAAAAGAATATTATATTATATTATTGTGTTTTCCTCCTTGTCTATATGTAAAGAGATATTAATCTTTAACGACCCATCACTCTTTGACTGAAATTTTGCTACATCCCTGCATCCCCGCCTGCCACTTCCTACACAATATGTGAACAGGGTCCAACAATTGTTTAGTTTTTAGTTACTGCATTAGTCCCAAATGAGTAAATGAACCTACTACACCATGTGTTTGGTTGGTATTATACAGAACAAAACCTAAAATCTACAATAACTTTAATCTATCAGAATTGTTTTGACTTGAAATTTTGATGACAGTAGATATTAATATAACTATAACTACCATAACTCAATGGAATAATACTTTTGTGATCAACTGTGTATTTTGTAGAATAGAATTTAAAAAAATTGCTTCTTGTCTGAAAAATACACATTGCACACGTAATATTTTCACACTTTGTTTGTTTTTATGATTAAAATTTCAAGTCAAAACAAGACGTGAAGTTGTTAAAACAATTTCAGGTTTTGATCTGTAGAACCAACCAGACAGGTGAAATTTGTATAATAGACTCACATTGGCATTGCCGAGTCCTGGTCCAAATTTGAAGTCCATAGCATGTGTATTTGTTGAGATACTTCAATTTTTTGTATTCATGCATTATGTATTAATAAATATGCATTGTGCAATTGTACTTGGCCAATATAGATAATCTGATAATAACGTAGCTTCGCATTCACTTCGTTTTTGAACTTTTAAGACATTGCCAGTAGTTTAGGTTGGAGGTTCCTTGGATTTTACGAAGGAATGACTATTAAATCCTCTAATCTTGGATACCACTGATCTTTTGTGTAGATTACAGGATTAAGCAATTTTCTATTTTTCGAAGCATAAGTGATTTCCTCAAAGCCAAAATCTTATTTTTCCC
Source organism: Darlingtonia californica (assembly GCA_032270445.1). Classification (NCBI taxonomy): domain Eukaryota; kingdom Viridiplantae; phylum Streptophyta; class Magnoliopsida; order Ericales; family Sarraceniaceae; genus Darlingtonia; species Darlingtonia californica. The sequence continues at coordinate 8,287 of JAUBWS010069989.1, forward strand.
TCTGTTTCTAAAAAATCTTAGAATCCACAAAGAAGTGTTTGTTTCCTTTTTTCAATCACATCATCAATTGTCCTGTGACCTTTTCAAAGATTTTGAGGTCAATGCTGTTGGTCTATAGTTTGCTTCATTATCTTTGCTTCAGCTTTTAGATGTTGGTGTTATGATTGATTTCTTTAACTGCATATGGGTTCTTACCCTTTTTGGAGTATAAAGCTTGCATAGTGGTTTGGCAAGTTTACGCATTTTGAGAAAGATTGCTGAAAAATTATTTGGATCATCTGCAAATGTAGAAGATAGTTCATCCATTAGCTTTACGAGGTCTTCCATAGACAATTAAAATTTATCCAAAGAGTTGGTGATATTCTTGAGAGTAACTGTGTATGATTGTTTCAGGGGAACGTTTTTTTAGACAACACCATGTTAGGTTATATAATGTTTCAAGCATCTAATCTATTGATTTGTTTTGAAATTCTGTAACCGAGTCAATGGGTGATAGATCAGCTTATAGTGTCTTATTCAATATCTTTGTGGAAACTTACGCTTTCCAATGAGTGATTTTTTATCATTTTATGATCTGGCTAAGTGAAAGTTAAGAACATAAGTCTTGGAATGCTTGGATTGCTCTTCTTTGTTTTGTGCTTTCTAATGATTTATGTAAATGTGATAAATTGAGTAATTGAAATTCACCTCGGAACTTGGGAATTGCCAAGGTTTTTGCCGAGGAAGTAAAGGGACTTTCCCTATTGCCTTGGCAAAAATATTGATGAGGTGAACTTTCTAATAGAACATGTAAAATATTATATATATAAAAACACAAGTGAACATGTTTTTCTCAAGGCAAAGCAAAGCAGTTTTCTCCTGTTTAGTGTTTGGAAATGGCGGTTTTTTTTCCTTTTTATCTACAGTACCATAAAAAAATAAAAATCATTGATTGATTAAATATCTTGTGTGTTTGAAGTTAGCTTGGATTTACATTGATATATAATAAAGTTAAATACATTTGACCCTTGCAAGGACTGACAAAGGAAAATCCAAGGTCATAGTAAGATCGACCTATACTTTGGGAGATAAAATTGCCGAGGTTAAAATATAATTTTTGAACTGATCAATTACATAGACTTTGCTTAAGAGAGAACCAAAATGATTGAGGTCTTAAAAAGGCCGTACCATAGGCCATGCCAAAAGTCAAACAGTAAACAAATTTATACTTTTTCTTTAACACTATACTATACAAAAGTAAGACCAAATACAAATTTCAAAGGAAGCTCTTTCATAGTTCAGTCACAATAAGCTTTTAAAAAACACTTGTTTGCATGAAAACGAGGCCGGACTGGACAAAAACATTTTATCAAGGCAACGCAATCTGTTTTGTTGAAAAACGAAGGTGCCCATTTTGTTATACAATTCAATGAAATTTTCAGGATTTGTTGATTTTGGCATTTGCAACATTTCTGTGCAAAAGTTCATAAGATATTTTACGTTTGAGATTTTCCATAGCAACGGAGTTAATTCGGGAAAGGTGTATTAAATAAAAAGTAATGTCCAAAACATATGAGCCTAAGAGCACTCAGGATTTTAATGATACCCTCAGGGCCCTAAGAAGATTTTTTCTTTGAAGAAATGTTATCTGTAAACCTACCCCTGAACCTACCTTTAAACAATGTGTTCTTAAACCACTCCTTCACCTTTAATCTTTAACCCTACCCCATACCCAATTTTCAACTTTCTTGAACTATTTCCAAGCCCTCGGTGTTATTCTTAAACACGCTGAAGGCCTAAGGATATTTTATCTGATTTTATCTGCGCTCTAAATTATTAGGCCCTAGATTTTCAAAATGCAACGTCCATGCTTAAATGATATCGACTGGTTTCTAAAGTTTCAGTTTGAAGTATTTCGTCTAAACTAAATTATATATCATCTAAATGATATCAAGGAGTGCTTTTTTAAGTTCGAGTCTGTCTTCTTTCCTAATTTCATTAATGGTCAAACAGAGACACTTCCATGTATCTCACCTCGAAAGAGGTGATCTATTTTTTAGAAAGGGTCCAGGTCTCAGCCTTATACATTTTTATTTACCGAGTATCCCATACAAGCACACTATGAGTCAAATAGTGTTCTGATATGCTGTCTTAGTAGTTATTTGATGTTGGGGGATTTTTATGGATATTAAAATGGGATTCCAAAATATTTTTCGCAAGGGCCTCGAGTTTTCAGCAAAACGTCAAAGCAAAGTTTATTATTCTTATGTAATTGTACAGGCTGAAAATTAGATTTACTGACTTTTCAGTTTTTGTTTGCAGTTTTCTATATAGTGGTGAATGGTGAAGGAAAATTCCCAAAGTTCGAAAGCAAAAGGTTCTTTAATTTTTGGGCTTATAGACCAGCACAGCATTTGGCTTTTATATGAACTTATATTGAATTGAGTTAGATAAAATTGTAATTAACCTTTTCTTATTGAAATATGTTTTTAACAGTACAACTTACACTCAACATATATTGCATATCAAAACATGCATCTCTAATTCAATAAATGATAAAACGTTTTTTTGTTTTTGTTATTAACAGTTTAATGATGCTAATTTTGCAAACAGCTAAACCTACATATCATGAAAGCATGCTTAACAAAAAGATAAAGATCGCAATAGCCTAAAAACTGAATCTTCACAATAATCAACAAATTGTTATGTCTTTCTTCTTAGCAAAAATGTGTTCGGTTCATTTTGTTACAATGTGTCTCATGGAAAGCGAACCACAGAAAATTTGACATTATTTTGTAAGATGGTGCTTTCCAACTAATTATTAACCATTTGATTTATTCTAAATACTGTAATAGTAGGTACGCTCTAATGAATTATTTTTTGTTAATAAAAGATTCTCAACGGCATAACTTAGTTACGAGACATGAGAACATGCATAATCTAAGCACTATCCTGCATTTGATGGTTTGTTCTTTACACGATGTTATGTACACTATTTGAACGAAAAATATAGGCTGTAACCAAAACTGTGATTCCTCCTTAACAAAATTGCTCAGCTGAACAGTGGGTGTTTTAAAATTTCATTTTTTTTAGAGGCTATTGGTCAGGACTAGTAGTATTTTGGTCCTTGATAAGAAATTTTGTACAATGTCTTTGATATTGGTTGGAAACGATTTTAGTAATAAAATACTTTTCATTTCGTTATGGAAAATTACTTTCACTTCCAACAAATTGTATATGTGACGTATGCTCGCTTTAGTGTTTTTGAATTTTTGCCGATGTTCATGTTGTTTAGATTAGGACGCAATGTATCTTTGATAGTGTAATATCATTTTCTATTCCTTTATTTAAACAAAGAAAAATGAGCATGAAAACAGCTGCTTTGAAAGATACATTTGAAAGAGCTAAACTTCCTCCTAAGCCTGTCCTCACTAAGCCGAAACCATCAACCAAACTTACCTTTCTTTCCGATCAAAACAAAGGTGGATTTTCACTATCAACGAATAAACCTATCATATCAACCAATCAGCTCTCTACATTCAAATTTAAAAACTCTGTCAAAACAAAGGAACATGAAGTGAAGAAAGTTGAAGATGGAAACGAATTTTCAAAAATATCTTTAAAACCACCTTTTCAACGAAACCGTGATATACAAAGAGTTGTTAAAACCACTCATGATCATCCAACAGTAGCAAAAGCTGAAGAATTGAAAGTTAGCAATGGAAGAAGAAGAAAAATCAGCAGAACAAATAAAACAAGAAGATGAGTTAAAGAGATTACCATTTGGTTCTGTTCGAGATAAAAAATTGAAGTTGTTTGAGAAGTTAAGTAAGGAACCTGAACCTCCTCCTCGTCGAAGGAGAAATACATCAAACACATCTAGTCAAGGTGGCTGCCTTGCTTCCTCCACTGAAGACAATGAAACTTTCTCCACGTTTAAAACAAAATCACCACCAGAATTGAAAGCAAAACCAAGATCTAAGTCAAAGAAAGGTGGTATTGAGTTTATTGATTCAAAGGTAGTTCCATTCATTCAAAGTCCTTTTCCCGTTAGTGATACCCAAGATGAGGTGTATAATGATGTGTCTCAACAATCATTTCCGCCGCCGCCACAAGTTTTACGACAGCCAGCACAATCCTCACCAGAAGAGGACCAGGAAATTTATGAAGATGTTGTTCAAGAGTCTTCTTTAATAACACCCGAATCATCCTATCCAATACCAAAACGACTACCAGAACCCCATCAAATTAATCCGAAATTAACCTTAAGGTTATTTTTTGAAGAGTTAAAATTCGGTGGGTAACAGTTGAATCACGAATACACCAGACTTGACAAGCGTAACGCATGTGGGAATTGAATATTGCGTGGTAGATATTGAGAATGGATTTCAAAGGTACATAATGGCAAATCTTGGATAACATCCCATTGGCTCTTTGGAGCTTAGTAGCAACAGATGAAACATGAAATTTCCAGTTGAGATGTTCATCAACATGAACACCTAAGTATTCAACACTTGGACTAGGATATATACGCTTATCGCAAAGTTTGAGGCAAGGTATAAATCCAAGTTTACGTGATTAAGTGTTGATGTTGCATTCGTTAACCACTAAACCATTGAGTAACTTGAACAGCAATTTTATGATAAGCTGAAACTGGCATTGATAACAACAGTCTGACAGGAACGTCATTTTTATTAACTTTTACCAGACCATAAAGACATGGTGCCTGACTACCACTAGGTTTGAGTTTATCATATAAGGAGGGTTTATTAATTTTACCTCTTGCTTTAACATTTTTCAAAAACGATATTATCTTCTATTCTTCCTTAACCCTATTTAGCTTAGGGAGGGGAGGGGAGAGGGGGGGGGTTGAATATAGAGCACAAATATGTTAATTAGACATGCTGATTATGAGTATTATCTTCAAAATAACACAAAATTGTCCATACTGTGATTTAGGGATGTTTCGCGATTATGACGTCATTGTTATGTAACCCGTGGTCACGTGACTCAATTTTCACGAAACTTTACACAAATATTTCTTGAACAATTCTGCATCAATGTGTTATGCTTCATTCAAAATGAAGAAAATTAGAAAAGTTACGGAGGGGTTTATTTTTCCATATTAGAACGACTTTCTCAAACTGTGGTAGTTGGGTGATCTCGTTTAACTTTTCTTGATAAGATTTGTTTTTCATCAGACAAATATGAAAATAACCTATAAATATCACGTGATACCTGTAATTATGAAGATATGTTATCCTGTTAAATACATAAATCAACAAAATTTCCCAGTTAGTAAAGGTGTTCAAGTTGAAAATCTAAAACAGTTATATTTAAAAGGTTTGTAAATCAATTAATTGACTTAGAAATGTGTTTTTCATTAATCTAATTTTATGTTGGCTGGTGTTACTATCAATAACTAACTTTTAGAATGTTTTCACCAACAACGAGAACAGAAGAATTTCAGAATTACAGAGACCCAATGTTTTTACAAAAATTACCGGCATAGGTTTTTCAACAACAAGAAATTGTTCGTTTGGAGGGCGCTAATAATGGCTTATAAACCGTTTAGCCGGGCGATACGGGAAAATAGCGACCGATGTTGTGACGTCATGGACCGAACGCAGTGAGGTCCATGCAAACAACCGATGTCCATGCAAACAACCGAGGTCGCTATTTTCCCACGTAGCGCCCGGATAATAAGGTTTATAAGCCATTTAGTACCTG
>JAUBWS010070000.1:0-13989 GCA_032270445.1 Darlingtonia californica
GGCATAAAACAGAAATATACTCTTGGTGAGATTTGTGACATAACTAAAATTCATCATAAAGTTAATACAACAGTAAGACAAGTCTCTCCACCACGGAGAAGCGTCAGATAATCTCTGGACCAAATTATTAAGGTACTCGGTGTACCGTACATGATATTTGATGTTAACTGTTTTCATATAGATGGGTTTCAATGTTTACATTTCGCCATTCCTGTGCGCATGCGTGGAGACAAAAACCATTTTGACTCCATTTTGCAACGTGCTGTTTCCATAAAAATTCCCACGCGATAGAGTGCCGAAATAAGAAAAACACAAAAAAATGAAGTTATTAGGGGGTTTGGGTTACACTGAAGGTCAGTTTTTGTTCAAAAACATACTCAACTCAAGTTTTAATTCAACAACATTTTTCAAAATTTCTGTACTTTTTGCCTCCAAAAACACAGGCTGATACGGGGCCATTGTAAAAAATATATGTCACACGTATATGGTCTATAGCTAGGGGGTCTCTTATAGGCAGGTTTCAATGGTAACATGTTTTTTGCCATTCCCATGCGCATGCCTGATGATTTTCATTGCACGATAGAGTGCTGAAATAAAAAGAAATAGGAGAAAGATATTCAGGGGTTTGGTAACCAAGTATATATAATTTTGTTTTGAAAGTGTAAATAGTAGACAGAGAAGTGCTTTCAGAAAGAAAGAAACATCATGCAATGTCAACAGCAAGGAAAAAAAAAAACCATTTTCATACTTTTCAATACAAAGTGTCTGCATTTGGGACTTGTTATGAAAACAAAATATGTAGTGTTAAACCTGTCTATGGGATATCAAGTTATTACAAAATAACAAAAAACATTTTTGCAGGAATTTAAAAACAACTATGTAATTGGAAAGCTCTCAAAAAGCTGTATAGAAGACTATGGAAAGCCGGAGCTCCAATGGCAGCATTAAGCTCATTGAACACAACAGCTATTACTGTAGGAGTAACATCCATTGCTTATGATATTTGCACCAACGCAAATCGAACCATCAAAAATGACGTCATAAACCAGTTTTTTTGGTAATTAGAGTAGGCTCAACTTTTTATACAGATTTAAGTTGAAAAAGTACCAACAAAGTAATACTTTTCTTTTAAGCTATATATTAAGTTTCTTAGATGGGTGGAAGGGGTTGTAATACTTTGCGATGCACAATGCATTTCATAATTTATTCTAATTATTATGATTATTTATCACCCAAAAAAAGATTGTCATTAGATTAAATTTTCAGACTGTCATTAACGAAAGGCAAATTTGCTTGTATTTTGTTACAAACAAAAAACAAACAACACAAACTTTTTCCTATATCGAAAGTTCTTTTTTTATCTATGCCAGTAATTTTATTATTAACACGAAAGAAGAGCCAAAGAGTTAAATTATCATGATTTTATAAATAATCATAATGATTAGGGTGAATTATGCATGAATGGTGCATCGTGCATCACACATCGTTGAATCGTGCATTGCAAATTGTTGAATCGTGCATCACAACATATTGCAACCTTGGGTGGAAATGCCCGGAAAAGTTTTGGTATGTTTTGGGCGTGCTGTAAATCCCCTGAGTATATCAACATCTAATGGCATCAATATTGCAGAATTGCTAACAAGTAGACAGTCTTATCAAAATGTGGCTACAATACACCTGTGATTCAATTGTTGCCAAGCAAGAAATAGTCTAGACTATACATGGTCACATTGCACTCTATTGTTTTCAACATTTCAACAAACAGAGGTAAACAATGCGATTTCATAAGAGTTTGTTAGAGGAGAAATCATGTTTTTCACATTTCTCAAGTTCTATCATATGAAATTTCTTCAAATTTTCAGGAAATGTTTATGTCAGATACAACAAGTTCCATTATAACCGTTACCAACAACTAAACGAGGCAATAAAAGTCAATACAAAAAAACATGTTTCTCTTTGGTAAACTCTTATAAAAACATAATACCTCCTTGTTCCCTCTAAGAGACTGCGATGGAGTGCTTTGTTTTTCTTTGTTCCGAATAACAGGAGTAACGGAAATCATCTATAGAGAAGCTGTAAAAACATGAAAAAAGCCCTAACTTTCTATTACATTTAGAATATTTAGGTTCAAAATATTCTTTCCGCCATATCTGTTTTTTTTTTTTTCTTTTTACCCCTATTTTTCAAATTCGCTCACCACTATATCTTTTTTTCTAGAGCCTAGAAGGCTTCTCATCACTTTTACAGAGCTGAAATTTCATGTTGCTGAAAAAAAATGGTAGAATTAATTTATGGTTGGCCGCAGTCACCTTTTTTATTCCTTCTGGGTGTAATTTGAGAAATTGTGATTTAAGTAGAGTGCAGTGTTGGAAAATAGCAAAATTATTTCATGTTCTGCCTGAAACAGCTGTGTGTATTGCATACATCTTCAGGCAGTCTTTTCTCTATTTTTTGACACACTAATTACTGTCCCAATCCCATGCTACTTTTACCATGACATGAGCAAAACAAAGTTTATTGGTTGAGAAAACACACTGGGCACCCCCTCCTCACCTTCCTGGATTTAGCTTGGAAGTTTTCGAAAATTCTTGGCTTAAAATTTATGAAATATTCAGGAAAGGGTACCCCTTTTTAGTGGGGTTCAAGACTTTTCATTGTCTAATCATCAATCTTGACAGATACTATATTTACTCAAGATATATACTCATCAAAATGAACAACTTTATTACTGCTAATGAATAATGCCTATAGAATAAGAAAAAAAGAAAGATTTAGTCAGGAAACATCTTCGGTTTTAAGTGGGGTTGCAAAAAAGTTTTGTATTCAGAGGGGGATTTACCAAGAAGTGAGGTAGATCTTATCTTATTTTCATGGGGGTTAGAGGGGTGTTGCCCACATTTAACTTTACAGGTTATGGCCATGCAGCTTATATATAAGGTTATTCACAATGTTTTACTCCAAGAAATCCTTCTTAAAATAAGTAAAATATAATTTCTTATAATTTTTTCCCAGTCTTAATGGGTTTTCAATTCTAAACTTCAACTTACAGTCCATACCCCCTCAGCATGATTTCAATTTTAACCATTAAAAATTGATGCTCTGCTGATGACAAGAAATTTTGCGATTTCCCCCAGGCTGGACTTAAATGATTGTTGGTTTGCCGTCACCCGACTCTAAGAAAAAAAGTACGGTTGGTCGGTCGGTCGGGAAAAACTTTTTTTTGGTCGCAATTTTCATGTTATTTGTGAGAACTAACGCTGAAAATTTCTTATGGATAAAAGGGTTCATTTTTTTTTTACTTTCTTGGAAATAAATATCTTACTATAAATTAAAGATCATTATATTTATATTGATGAAGAATATAAAAATATTCGGTCGAACTTTGAGTAATAAAATTTTTTCAGTCGGGCCCTTTCAAGAAGAGTCGGTCGGATGACGGCAAACAAACAATCATTTAAGTCCAGCCCCAATAACATACTTTAACATAGCACATATCATATTTTTGGAAAGACTGAAAAATCTGCTATCGAATGGTGCAAAAAACATTTATCATAACTTAATATTTTAGATGCTAAAATGTGTTGGAAATTTTATATTGTTTTTTGTTGAATTCCCAAAGGTACATTGCTTTGATCTGCTTTGATTGCATCTTTTTTTATAAACACCATAGTCTCACAAAAAAAGAACATGTAAATACAAACACCTTAAGTAAATTATATATTTATTTCAGTGAGTGTCACAACAGAGGCTGCACAAAAAGTGGTCGCCGAAAGAAAAAGGAGATTACTCGTTCTAACACTTATTTCTCACTGCATGGAAATATCTAATTATCACAACCTTGCATAAAATTGTAATACAAGTTTCCCGATTTTTTCAACTTGCAATAAATTTAGAATTGTTACATGACATGAACAGGTTCTTTAATGAATCGAGTCATATAGTTATAATAATAGATTTTTCAAATGGTTTTCTTGTGATTGCAGTTGGTTGGTGGCAACCAAGGTGATTTGGTTATTATAAAAACCCAAACAAAGGTTAACCTTTAAATTGATTAAAGCATGAAGGGCATCGCCATAGCAACAGTTAGATACTTTCAATAGACCAATATTTTATTTTGTTTGTTTAATAAGCTGTGATATTTTAGATAAAAGAATTCAAGATATTTGACGGTTTTGTATTTCAAAGGCAAAATTCTTTTTGATTTTACTAAACTGCTAATTAAAACTTTGATTATTTTGAAATTTTTCAAGGCAGCCATAGAAACCTTTCGGTTCTCATTTTCAATAAATGGATTAGGTTAGATTTTAGTTATTTTCTCATGGTTTTAGACACTTTGCCTGTTTTTGCAAAAGTAAGTACCGCAAAAAAAAATTTACAGAGCCTTATTCACAAAAACTGATCCTCCCAAAATATTTCAAAGACATGCAAGGATTCTAACTAAACCTCGCAGAATATGTTAATATTTAACCTAATTTCTCTATTATTTCACAGTCTTTAAGTATCCATGTTTGTCTGAATCGCAATAATAAATCTGGGAAATATTTGCAAATCATTGATTTGCAGAAATAAATCTCTCAAAACACATTTTTTTACTGTTGATTCATGAAAATAAATGACACAAAAATGTATCTGAAAATAATTAATACACATGTATATTATAAGCTGAATAGCTCCAATAGCTAGTGTAGTAATGGCCACCAAAAATTGATATGAATATATTCTGAGGTATCAAATAGTCATAGCAAAACTAAATTGATAAATATATAATTTCACTTTTATTTAAGAGACATAGTGAAAAAGCTATTTAGAATTCAAAGCCTTAGCAGTTGAAGGATATAGGTGTCTACTTAATAACAGGTGGAAGAAAGAATTTCTGGTTCATGTTTGTATGAACTCAAGATTAAGATTACAAAAGTCATTTGGAGAGGAGCAATTTGAAATGAAATGGATGGTTTTGTTAAAGAGGCTTTGGGTGTGCCTATACAAACCTCTGTTTTAAAATCTTATTAATTTTTAGACAAAATACAAAATACCAGTTCAGTAGACTGTCACATTGGCTACAATGACTGAAAGGAATGAATCTCTTGTTGGCCGTTCATTCAAGATATTTACAGTTGTTTGTGCATATTGGTGAGTACCTTATTTAAGAAATTTTTAAATTTGAAAAAAAACTAATTTGCATGTAATCTAAGTAAATACCCTAGGATTGCTAATCTTATTTTTTTCTTTTGCTTTTTCAGGTTTGTTTCAATATCACTTGTTTTCTTGAATAAGTTTTTGTTGAGTGGCAAAGATTTTAAGGTCAGTTTCTTTCCTTTTATGTACACATGTTTTTTTTAATAAGAAGATCGTTTTTTGACCTGAGCCTGGATTTTCTTAGCAAAATGGCTGAAAATAGGCTGAGATTTTCTTCTTTTTTTTTTTTAACTTTTATCTCTTGTGTTGTTCTAACTGTTGTGTTTTATAATCATAGTGATGTATCTGAATACCAACTGTAGTTAAAATAGTAAAATTTGGATGCTCAATTCTCATTATTTTGGCAGGGCTTTATGAAAAACCAATGTCTCAAAAAATTGGATCTCAATAGCTCAAAACTGAGGATTTTCTTACAATTTTCTTAAGTTTTCAAGGTTTTTGAGGCTCATTTTCTTGTAAAAAACTTTCTTACATAAGAAAAAACATGTGTATTTCTATAGAATTTTTTTTTTCAATTTATTTTCGAGAATTCTCATGTAACCTATCAATTCCTTATAGTTGGATGCACCAATATTCATCACTTGGTATCAATGTGTTGTATCGCTAGTTGTGTTGTTTTTCCTCAGTCTGCTTGGTGACAAATATCCTGCAATTGATAAATTTCCAGTGTTTCAAATCAACCCAACAGTATGCAAACAGGTACATTTAGTCTGAACATTTAGTAGGTATATCTTACTTAAGGCCAACTTTAAAAAAGATTTTATCCACTGAATCATAAAAAACTTTACTGGGCAAGCAGTAAACGTTTTTCTTCTTGTAAGGGCTCCTCAACAATGGACCTGGGACCATTGTCATGCAATCTAGAGAGCTAAAAGATCGGTTGTCGTTGATGGCGGTCTTTATCGTATAATATAACAGTTTGTTAACAATCACGGATAAGCGCCAATATCATTTGCTTTAATACATACTGGTTAAGTTTGATTGATGTTTGAACTTGGTTAGTTCAATGGAATGCACCCTTAATGTTGAGATAGGAACTGTCGCCTTGTTAGAATTCTCTGCAATACTAAGAAAAAGGGGCAAATGTTGTGTACAAGGAGATTTAAATATCATTTTTCACTTTTGCTTATAGATTTTACCACTCTCAGTTGTCTTTGTTGGAATGATCACAGCTAACAATTTGTGTTTGAAATATCTTGATGTGGCTTTCTACAATGTTGCTCGTGCATTAACAACATTTTTCAATGTGGTGAGTATTCATTATTTTTTTTCGTTAAAAATTGAATGAAATACAAAAGTTTGTGTACCAAAACAATTTTTAGTAAATTGCATACCAGTAGTCCAGTGGTGGGCCATCCAATCTGAGCCAAGCATATTTCAGAGGGCTTACCAGGATCAAGGATTACCAAAACCGAGAATTTCATTGTTTTGACAATAGCCTCTGAATGGTGTAAAAGATTTCTAAATATCCCAAGATGCTTTTTTAACTTAGGGGCCATTCAAAAATTATGTACGCTCTAAAATTGTCAATTTTCTACCCTCTCTCCCCCCCCTTGTACGCTTTCGTACACTTTTGAAGAACCCCCTCCCTCGAACGTATGTACTATTTAAGTCATTCCCCTGTTTTAAGAAAGATGATAAACAACACTCAAGCTACAACTGGTGGTTTAAGAAAAAAAACACCTAGATAATCATTAATTGTAACACATTACTTGTAAAAGAACAATTGGTGAGGTGTTGAAGTTTTACTATTGAAGTAAACAAGAATTGTTTTGCAGAAAAGATACTTAAAAACGCCACATTTATTTTAGTAAGACGTACACATGCTCTACAAAGACCCCCCCCCCCCCCTCCGCTTGTATGCTTTCAGATGCTTTTGGGCTACTCCCTCCCCACTGAGCGTATGTACTTTTTGAATGGCCCCTAATTCTTTCCTTATAGATGCTCTGATAGTTTAACTTGATTTAAATTTGCAATTATAAGACAGCACAAGAAAAAAAGGGGAGGGGACGTATTTTAAAATATGGCTACCCTACAACTAACCTCTAACCTTGTTACTAATTTCATCAAAATTTCTTTCCTTTTTCAACTCATGACATACTGTTTTTTGTCTTTTGTAGGTTTTCTCTTATTTTATTCTTGGTCAATCAACATCAATTCGAGCCATTGCATGCTGTAGTCTTATCATCCTTGGATTTTCCCTTGGTATTAAAGAGGAAGGTCAACTTGTTGATTTGAGTTATAAAGGGGTCTTATTTGGTGTCACTGGCTCCTTGTTTGTTTGTTTGAATGCTATCTACACCAAACGTAGTATGCCAGCAGTTGATGGTAATATTTGGCGGTTGCAGATGTACAATAATTTCAATGCTGTCTTTCTGTTTATTCCACTAATGATGTTCAATGGCGATCTTGCTGTTGTTTACAATTTCCCTCACCTTTACAATTACAAGTTTTGGATGATGATGTCTTTGAGTGGCGTCTTTGGTATTGCTATCGGGTATGTCAGTGGTCTTCAAATCAAGGTCACCTCACCTCTCACTCATAACATCAGTGGTACAGCTAAAGCATGTGCTCAAACGGTGATAGCTGTCATCCTTTTTGCCACATTCAAGTCAGGTCTATGGTGGTTTTGTAATTTTTTGGTTCTTGGTGGATCTGCTCTCTACACCTACGTTAAAGCTGGAGACATGAAGAAGGCTGCAGCAAAATCAGTAAATGAAAGCTCAAATGATAAGGTTTAGTCTTTAGGCGTATTGGACATTTTCTATTTATTTATTATGAACATTTGATTTGACTGAAGGATTCATTTCAACAAGTAGTCCATAAAGAAAGTAATTCTCCAAGATATATTCAATTGTTTCTGTTGAATTTAAGATTAGTTAAGGCTATCATCGGTTGAATGTTCGTTTAGTTACATCTGTTACATTTAGTTTCATCTGTTACAGTTTTTGTAAAATAATGGGAGATTGAACCTCACAGCAACCATGATCTAACTGAAAAGTGGATTTCGAAGGCAGTCTTAGGGAACGATGTACATCATGACCACTTAATTTATGCAATTGTTACATGTATTTTACGAAATGAAACAAATTCACTTGCGACAGTTCGCGTCCTAAGGCTAGCCTTGATCTTATAACGATGTCAGAACTTGTAATAAACAATTGTACAAACCTGAAAAAAACGTTTTCAGTGGCCAACACAAAGCGAAGAAAAGATGTTTGGTCTAGGTAATATGACATATAATAGGTTCTTTTATGCATGTTTAGCCTCTTTCACAGGAGACAAAAATGATTAAATTATCACTGAATCAGCATGTCGCACTGAATAGAACTTGGCATTAAGCAATCATTCAACCAGTTCTTGATTTAATCCTTGATTTAATTATTTACCTTACTTTTATTTAATTTTACGTAGTATTTGACTTTGTACAATACTTAAGTGTGCTAAAATCAAAAATGTTTTAAGCTTTCAGCTTACGTCAAAGGGCTATTGAAGAACGTCCAATGTAATCACAATGTCAAGTCTTCATTAGGTGGTTTGGCAGAGTCCAGATGTTTCGTTGTGAATGATATTCTTTAATAAATGTGCAAATTGCAAGTCGCGTGAATTTTAAGCTGAGCAACTTAATATCAGTAAGGTTCAAATAATAATTTATATAATTAACTTTTAATCACAATTTTGTACGCAAGTTTAGTTTTGTATTTGTTTAGGGCCGTTAAAAGATCATTGTATGTTCAATATCTACAAATATGCAGTTCTGTAGTGGTAGATGCATTTTGTACAATTGATCTTCGTTTTTGATTATTTTTGTTGTTTTATGTATTATTCTATTTATTGACACAGCTTTTAGTGATACATATTTTTCAATGGAAGAATGTAAATTTTTTGTTCAGTTATTCATTTGTAGTACTTTTTCAGAATAATCTCTTAGGAATTATGGTCGTTTAGAATTGTTGAAACTATTGTTACATAATAAAGGAAGATTTGTATGGAACGTCTTTATGTCAATATGAAAATATGGTGTTAATTTTCAATTAAGGTTTATGAGGTCATAAAACGGCAAATGCTAAAATAGTGTTGACCACTCTATGAATAGATAATATGACAGGCAACATTTAGAAAAAAAATTAATCACTTTTGATCATACTTCATGACCAGGGACTGCTTCTTTGTGTATGGGTCGCAGAGTTCCTAAGTATCATTTTACATTAGGGTTGTAGAACCTTAAAACATAAATGTTTAAAAAGTTAATATTAAGAATGGTTAAAAACGGTGGGTTTGTGATTCATGAAAGGTCTCCTTTTGTAGAGAAACACCTAGAATTATGTAAGAAATAAACAAGTGAATGTAGATCAATAAATACAATGATAAAGAATGAAATAAACTGTTATTATTTTTGTGTTTTGTTTCTTCTTCTTTTTTGATAAAATTTGTTTAACTTTATTGTAAAACTAAGAGGTGTTGCAATTCCAAAAACGTTTCGGTTGTAAGTGTCTTCATGAAAAACTATCCTAAGACCTTAAAGTTGTGAACTGAACTTTTTTACTCCTTAATAGATTACGAACGATTGAAAATTTAATGGTAATGACACCCCTGTCTCAGTCCCCTAGTAACCCCCACCGCCCAATGCCTGAAATGCTAAAAACAAAAATGACTCCAGTAAAATTTGGTAGTTCTTCACCAATTCAAATATCAACCATCTGGAGTGGGCAAAACCAAAGCGATTTCATCAAATGAATGGGAATGAACCAAGAATCAAAAAGAAAATTATTTCCACATCCCAGATTTTATTCTATACTCGACAGTAACTCTTGTTTTTCCCACTTGGGGACTGAGACAGGAGTAGTGTTTAACTTCATTCATTTCTTCAATAGCAAATAACAAATCGAAACTATATGGAATTTGCTGACACAGAAATCATTTTAAATGGTGAGGCATGTTGATTTTTCTAAATGAATTTCTAACTTTTAAATGTTTCAAAGACTGGTTGCTTTCAGCACTGTGTAAAGCATAATCAGACGTATATGATAAATGTGGATCTATGATCTAGTGAAGGTTAAAAGGTTTAGCTTATTAGGAACTCAAGGGCTTCAACCTCGATTCGTAAATTAAATTATCGATTTAGAAGGTAATTAATCAGTCACTTTAAGGTTCCCTAAAATTGTTTGCCGGTGTCTTACTTCACATCTAGCAGTTACGAAGAACTTATTAGGAAGCATTCTGGCAAATTGAACTGTAGTTACTGAAAACGAATATTTTTGCTAATTCATATCGATTTATTCATCATACTAGTACAAATCTGGTGGGAGACGGAAAAGAAAACCTGCAGGTTTGTGTATAAGAAACAATTTTTTTGTTGAATAAGAATATTTGGAAGGATAACCTTTTTGTGTTAACGTAACCATGGTTTGATTGGTAATTTGTGACCATTTTGTTTTGTTTTGTTGAATAAGAATATTTGGAAGGATAACCTTTTTGTGTTAACGTAACCATGGTTTGATTGGTAATTTGTGACCATTTTGTTTTGTTTTCATAGGCAGACCAACTCAAGGGAAGAAAAGAAAAGAATTTACCAACCCATTTGCTGATTTCTTAGATGAAGTATTAGCTTATATATTCCTAGTAAAGAGTATATTTCCTAGTCGTTTGATAGTGATCATCTTTGATACGGCGTGCGGTGACTATTTGATTATTTTGCTAAAATGTTCGAACAGATTTTCCATCTGTTTAACTTGTTTTCCTTGTTGTCAGTTCAACCAATCAACTTGTGCCATTTGAATGAAAAGTTTAATTTGGAATGGTCAAGTAATTGATAATACAAACCATCCTTATTCCTGGATGTATACTATTTTGACAGGTGCCACATGATCACCAAGTACACCTGTCGAAAGTCGCCATTCACTCATTATTACTATAATTTTTTTAAAGATAGCATTTACTATGACATAGCCTTATTGCAAAACTACATCATAGTAAAATTCAAGGCGCCCCTTTGGATGGTAACAGCCAGGCTCTTTAGAACTTATCTTTACTTAACATTTTGGAACACAGGGTTAGGCCTGGAAACCTCGAAAAATTGGGAAATTTGAAATTGGTTACAAAATACTGGAAAAGAAAAGGAAATTTCATTTCGGTCGGGGAATTTTTACAAAATCAATTTCACTTTTTTTATCTTACTTATTTTCAGCAACTCAAATAATTTCCTATTCATTTAAAGATAATCTCAACAGTGTAGTATCTACAATGTACCCTTTTATACATTGCCTCTGAAGCTTGATTGGGCTAGCTAACTTTTGCTGTTAGAGAATTTGGTAAAAATGTCAGGGGGTTTGGTCGTTTGGTCATAGAAAACCTAGAAACGAATCTGAAACCTGATTTACTTTGATACCAACCCTGACAGAATTGACAGACTTTTTATTCGGTCCTTTAATCAAAAGTGTTCTATAAAGCTCTGTTTTCTTCTTTTAGAAAGAAAAAGATGAGATAGGGGATTTCTCATCTTCAGCAAGCGAAAATGAAGAAGAAAGGTAATTTTCATTCTTTTAAGGATAGACAAGAGATTTAGGAAAAGACAGTCGAAAATGTTGTTTAAAATTATATAATGAATCATCCATGTGAAATGAGCGAAAAGTTCCCTTTTGTCTTTTTGAATTAAATTGTTAGCAAAATGGTTTGACAAAAAAGAATTGAATATATCTATCAAAGAAATCTGAGGCAGAATACACTAATGTTTTTCTAACCAATCGAACAAAGAGGTTCTTGATAATACCGAAAATATCAATGTCGATTTTACAATTGATTCATAATGTTCGGTCAGGATGTGTTGAAAATGACAACGGTCCCTTTAAACAAGCATTGCTGTCAAGTACTTATGATTAAGTAAAGGTGGCTTTTTAAAAAGTACATAATTATTATTTTACTCAATTTCTAATATTTCATCATGTAAAAGTGGATGTTCCTCATCTTCTTTGCAAAATTAGATTAGGGAATTTACGCAGAGAGGACGGGAACTTCACTTAGGACGTGGTTTGAATTTAAACATAAAATGAAATGTGGACTGTTTTAAAGTTATAGTATCTAAAGTTGCTTTGCTCGTATCCAGTAATGTTATTTCTAACAATAGCACTTTAAAATTGAATTCTCAGAAAGAACTGCGTTTGTCGTTGTCTTTTCAAAACAAGCTTTTTCAAGTCGTCTCAAAACTGCAGAAACCCAATGATTTTATTACTGCTAACGATTTCCATCGCAAATCATGACATTATCGTTACTTGTAAAATTGTTTCCCTTTTTAATTACGGGCTAGAATTCTCATTATACTAAAATGGCGTTCTCGGTGACGTTGACGTCTTTACTGCGTAAGGTCCCTACTAACTGATGTCTGACGACCTAGATATTCTCTCATTCATTCATGTATGATTAATTGAAAATTACTTTTTTTTTTCAGCATCAATCAAAGTAACGAGTGGAAATCAAATGTAAGGAGGTCTTCTTGCAACCCTGCAATCTTGAGGTGCTAGTTTTCAAAATGTTCCTCTTGGACCAAACCATCCATGGTTGGCTTTAGTGATGACACTGAAACCCTGCCTCTAAAAACAAATTTGCTTCTTACAGTGCTGTATTTACTTTAGATAAAAAGAAAATGCTGCAAACACGCAAGAGTATTATAGTAGTGTCTAGTTTTTAAAAATTACAAAAACTCCTCAGTATTGACCGATTTCGAATCACCTTAAGGAAAGAAATATCATTGGATCGCCCAGTAAAGCCCAATTTATTTTGGCAAATGAGAAAATGTTATATTTCGGGGGAGTTAAATTTCGCAGAGGCTAGGCTCCTCTTGGAAACGTGTAAAAGAACTACTGATACAAACAGCAATATATGCAACTTTTAGATAAAACTTTTTGATTTAAAAATTTTCAAGTCATTTTTGGACTAAATTTTATTTGGGACACTAAATGTCATTCTGTTTTGACAATCTATTGTTCTCGATACAGGTATTCAGTCAAAATATTTGTCATTTTCGTGACCTGCGTGGAACAGAGGATGTAGAAGAAATTGAGAAAATCTTGAGTGATGAGGAGGAGGAAGAATCTTGCAATAGTGGTATGATTGTTAGTCTTTCATTTAAATACTATACATAATGGCAGAAGGATAAGAAAAAATAAAGAAGAAAAGCGTAATATGCCTGTAGCATACCACATCGCTAATTTTAAAAATTATTAATTAATTTATTGAATTACGTCCTGGCTTTGTCTCTTCCTTTCAATCATGTTGATATAAGCCAATGGATGGCTTTATTATAATAATAAATTGTAATTTGGTGGCGTTTATGAAACTTTCAAACAATATTGTTTTATAGATGAGAGCAACAAAGATGCTTCAGAACTTGATATTGATGAAAGTTTTGATGATACTCAGATGAAACCAACCAAACCCAATGTAATCTTATTTCCTCAGATGTGTTTGGGTTTCAATACCAATCACTAAGCAATTGCATCAATCTGAGATAACCTCCTTCTTGTGCCGTTTATTTTTTATACAAGTTTCGATCGTCATCAACTTCAGGTGTCCAAGAACTTCGCAAGCACTAAAAGAAAAACATGACAGATAAACCTGCTTTACTATAAATGCAGATTTTACAACTTCTTCCAGACAAGAAACTTAACACGTCACACTGTTCCAGCAATCCTTTTTAAATGTGTTATAAACCTCATACTGTTACAGGGTTGCTACAGTCCTGGAAAGTCAGGGAGAAAAGGGTCTTTTTCACACTGGTCAGGGAAAGTCATGGAAAGT
>JAUBWS010070011.1:2624-13989 GCA_032270445.1 Darlingtonia californica
TTTCATTTCATACCAAATTCGACTACTTTATTATCAAAAAATTATCTTTCATTTCATACCAAATTCGACTACTTTATTATCAAAAAATTATCTTTCATTTCATACCAAATTCGACTACTTTATCTATTTCAAGTGTCCACAAATTCAAATTGAAAGTTTGACAAATGTTAAAAACATCTCTGAAATTTTAGAGCTTTTTTCAAAAATAACAGCGTAGTCTATGGGTTAATCTACATTTCTTATTGCCCAAAATACAAAAACTGTTTATGAAATTTTGCTATGTCTTTCCCCCGTAATTTGACTAAAAACGGTTCAAAAAGCCACCACAGTGAAGAACACGTCTAGTTTGAATACCATAATGTCTTTTTACATCTTTTTTCCAATAGCCACTCACTTTTCTACCGCTCTTCTGTCGTATTCAAGAAAAAGGGGCGGGTATCCCATCTAGAGCACCTAGATTAAGTCTTCATGTTGCCTGGCTATAGTTCATTTGCAAGTTTTCTATTTCTCCTCCAAGGAAGAACACTTTTCATCTTTTCTTTTTCTTAAGAGTAACAAGGGTTTACCCAGCGGGAAAAATGGTGAAAAAACCCATGTGGAGGAGTCTTTTCTTTTTGAACGGTACGCAGGCTGCGTGCCGTTTAAAAAATGAAAACACTCCTCCACATAGGGTTTTTACTTATTTTGCCTACTGGGTACTGAACGCGCTTCTTGTAGCCCACAAAACAAGGTGCACGAATAACACATGACTTTTTTGGAATTCCGTCGTCGTGTGTAGCCCTTACAACTCGCAAGTGTTTTTTTCTTTCAAAAAAGGTCTAACAGATGCTTTAACACTTCTCTGACTTTTAACCTATTAATTCCTATGGATACTAGAAGGTGATTAATGCGATTATCTCGATACCAAGGGTGCTAATATTGGCCTCCTTTAAAACTATAAGGTGTATTAGGTTTCGACAAGAAGTGGAATTTTAATCAATTTTTGATGTATGATACGTCTTCTGAGCAATAAGGGTTTAGCTTTAGTAATTACAACAAAGGTCAGCTTTCAGCGGTAAATTCTGGAGGTGACAAAAATCAAGGGCCAAAACTTGGTTTCAAGCTAAAAAGATTTATGGCTTTAAAACAACATCTAGAAGCATTGATTCGTATGATTTTGATGTCAAATCCAGGATTTCAAAAATTGAGATCTCGTCACTCTGGGCTGGCGGATTATTGTTTAGTGTTCATGATTATTATTGGAGATACATATTGGATTAACTCAGCTCAATTTCTCTCTCGTGTTCTCGCACATCTTTATAAAAGTATTCTGACAATAGAAAGAGCTGATTGAGTCGTTTGTTTATTCTCTCTAAGCTTCAACGGTCTTTCAAAACCGAAAATTTTTTTTGGTTTGTGATGGTCGCCATTACCATAAATATTAAAACCTGAAAAATAAAGAGGCAATTGTAGTATGAGATATGAAAAATAGAAAAAGAGCAAGACTAAATTTTCAAAAGGCATTTCTGCCCCTATAGCTTCTTCAGTTGTCTATGGTCCATATTGTCAGTGATACAATGAGATAGATATTAACGGTATTATTGTAAATATGGCTCATCAATGAAGAAGTTCGTGAGAGTAGAATGAAAAATGGAAAATGTAAAAGCATTAAGCCACTTTTTGAAAGGATAGTTGCCAAATAACTGTTACAAAGAAGATATTTGATGATGATTCCAAATCTAAGTACATCTTATTGAGATGCACTCTATACCTAATGCTCACCTCTGGTGATTCACAAAAACAACAACTCAATTATTATTTCCATAATCACCATTACGTACATGATCGAATAATATATGTACGTGTAGTGACTTTATCGGAGGTAATCTTATTATGGAGGTAGTTCCTTGCTTCATTGTTCATATCCGTCGTAACTATTCTGAATTCTGAATGCGTAAAGAAAACAAACATCAATTATTTTAAAAAATGTAAGTTAAAACTATAAACCTTTTACTCTTATTACAAAGTTTAATCATACACAGATACAAAATAACGAAAAAATACACCGACTTACATTGAATAGGCCTCCAATCCCGCTAGACACACTAGGTGATATCGCCAGGACTAGAAACCACGGAAAAAATATATAAGTATACATAGCTAATGCTAGGATAAACAAGGAAATAAAAATGCAAAAACAGGTACAAAAAGGAAGAGTTACTTCATTGGAGAAGCAGACGTTCACGAAAACGGTTGGTTTGAAGAATAAAGTTAATGACAGTATTAAGTATTTCACAGTTTACCTTGTCTGTGAAATCCAGATTGCCGTATAGAAGAAGCCTGCACAGAAAGACAGGATTTAACGGAATTGGAAAAATGTTAAATGTCTGAAGGTTGTCAAGTAGGACTTGCCTCTCATTGGAAAAGGTAGAGCAGTGCAATAGGTAATGCACTGTCGTCTCATTTGAATTGGCTTGGCATGCACAAAAGGGGTTCACTGTGTCTAAGAAGCCATGTCTAAATTTGTGTTCTTGTAGGTGACTAAAATTAACCCTAGCCGAGTAAGCAGAACTAAACCATGTTGGTTATTAACCTCGAACGTTGGGGCAGGTTTTAGACGAAAAAATTCAAGAATTGCACGTTTGAAACTAGAAGTTGATAGTAAAGATCTTATATGACTATTCAGGTTGTTGCAGTAAGGAAAAAAATAATTTCGGTAAGGCTCTGTTCAGGCTGCCAAAGGATATATACAGGGTGTCTGGAAAAAAACGGCACGCTAAAAGTTATTTGAAAACATTGATTTAATTCATGCAAAAAAATTATTTATTGATACATAAATTAAACTTGAGATTCAATTTGATTGGTTTGTTAGTCTATTGTAGTGTGATGTTGCATAAATTACATTTTGTCATGTGATACATTTGGTACAGAAAAACAAAACAAGTATTCATTTGGGAAAACAGAAGTGTTGACTTAATTCATTTTTTATACATCCTATCAAAAAATCATATTTGTCGTATTTTTCATCTGAACAGTAAAATGTGCTATGATTTATGTTGCGATGCATAATCACTTTGCATATATTAAGTCAATGTTTTTAAAAAACTTTTAGCGTGCTGTTTTTTTCCAGACACCCTGTAGAGGGTCTCCTTCGGAGATTGATTAAAGCTTTATTCTGAGGAGGCAAATAATTCCGCAAATATAGGGGTGCAAACTCAATTAAGATTTTGTAGATGAAAAAAAGCCTTCGACTAAAGCGCCTGTCGGCTTAACTTTCGAGTCCAAGTACAGAATATAGCTTTTCTCTTGATGTCTCTCGAAAACATCCTATTATAGCCAAACAGGCGTTGTACTAGATTGACTCGAGCTTTTGTGCAAAGGAAGCATTTCCTGGATAGTCATAAATGATATCGCCGTGATCAAGATAAAAAAGACTTTGTAGATTGTGACAAGAAAGTCTCTCGCCAAAAATTTCCGAAGCCTGTTGATGAAATCAATGCCTTTTTTAGCTTTTTTAATCTTTCCACTAAGATGATGATCGAAGTTAAACTTGTTGTCAAGGACAAGGCCTAAATGTGAAAAACGGAATCAGAGATAGCCATGTCGTTAAACCTCTGGAAAATTAGACTTCGACTGCCTGTTTCGAGGGATCTGGGTTGAAAGACATCTTCCATTAATAAGCCCACTCACCAACTTTTCCCAAGTCTCTATAACAGTATCGAGTATAATTGAAAATAAAGATCATCAGCAAAAATCTTTGTTTTGGAATTAAGCTCACTAAGGGAGAGGTCATTTATATAAAATAAGAAAAATAACGGTCCTACAATTGAACCCTGGGGAACACCTGCTTTCACATACCTCCATTCAGAAACTTGGTCGTTTAAAACAACTCTCTGGAATCTCCCATTAAGAAAGTCCCTTAATAAAGAAAGTAATGGTACGGTTATACCGAAACAGCCCTTTTAATTTAGCTCGGCATACGGCATTGCTGACGCAAAAGCCGAGCTAATTTCACTAAGGTCGGTCTTTCTATGCTGACCTGTTTAATGTGTATGGTCGGCGAGTTGAGTAAGTGATATAACAAGGTCGGCAAAGCCGACGTAAACGAAAGCATTTACAACATAAACAAGGGGAGTCTGTTGTATTTAGAGATCGAAAAAATTCTTATGCCGAACTACAGAGTCGCTCAGAACGGCATGTCGACCTAAAAACTTATCTAGGTCGGCAAAAATTTGCCGGCCTATGGCTGGTTTACCTCGGCACTTTTGTGCCAATGTCTTTGACTTATCAAATCATCGTGCCAAACTCGGTTAAAAGCTTAAGATATATCTATAAAGACACAACGACTATCCAATGGGGGATTGGCATCAAAGCCTTTTGAAAATGTCATGCGTTGATGGACAACAAATGAGATATACAGGAAAGAAAAAGTTGTTCGATTAAAAATAATTGTATCATAATTAAAAGTGTATCATAAATACACACGAGGCTTACTAAACACTAGCAAGAGAGACACTGGTCTTTAATTTTTGACAACCTTTTATCACCTTTTTTGTGGATAGGTACTATGTTGCCTTTTTTTCCAATCACTGGGAAAATTTCCGGATTCTAAACTGAATCTAAAGATGCTGATAAGTGGCTTTACCAAGGTTTCTCCACAAAAATATATCATACGAACGGAAATTTTGTCCAAACCATGAGCTTTACTGATTCTAACACATTGATATATAGGCTAAAAATTTTGCCTCGTCAAACTCTATCGCCCGGATCTATGATCTGTCTGGAATCAACACATTCCCTGTTATTAATAGGAACACTTTTTATATAATATATATATAATATATAATATATATAATATAATACTACTGTTTGAATCGGTGTTGTTTATTGCTCCACAGTGTAGATCTTTGTATAGTAATCAAGCTATATGCTACATCATGCTTAATTTCTATGCAGGTTAGGTTAAGATTGATTTAAGTTGAATTAGGATGACATAAGTTGAGCTCAGTTAGTTCGAAGTTAGTTTTCGTGACAATACTGAATAAGAAAATTTAATGGAGAGCTTGAAAGTGATGAGTGTAATTAAGGCTGAAGCCTGCAGCGGGGCATTTTAGAGTGAGCTACTGACTAGTTTATCATTAACAAGGATAAAAAATATCCATAATTGCGAGTGAATGCTGTTACAGTGAAGACTGGTTCGCTCGTCTGGACGTGACTTTGATATGATATAGATGTGTTCTAGATGTGTGTCTGCGGACTCTCCTGGAAGCAACCAATCATCCGTAAAACGGGTCTGGGTTAGTGAAGCTATCCACAATAAATATCAGTCTCTATCTCTTGTTAAAAGGGAGATTTGCCGTAATCAAATTTGTTTTTTATTTACATTAGTTTAAGAATTGAGAGATGGGTGATTTGCATTAATTGAACATTATGAAGATGTCATTTTATAGTACTTTACACTTAATCCCATCAAATGACCCTAATTAACCATATTGCCTTGCATAATAAATTGCTTTTAATGTTGACAGACCGAAATGTTTTGTCATTGATTTGAAATTGGATTACTCAGGATTAGAACTCCATAGGAAGAGGGAGTTAATTATATTTCAAGGTAGTCCTGACAGAGAAGCATCGAGCCAAACCAACTCAAAACGACCCATATGAGGCGCCTTAGTGGACAAAAGTGTAAAAGATTTATATGGTATAACATTTTAATTCATGTGTTATGCTCTCCTTCGTAGAGTCTCAAAAAACAATTTATTTGTCATCCTCTATGCACTATGGTGCCTTATAGACACAAAACGGACCAAAGTTTCGTCAAACCAAACTGA
Source organism: Darlingtonia californica (assembly GCA_032270445.1). Classification (NCBI taxonomy): domain Eukaryota; kingdom Viridiplantae; phylum Streptophyta; class Magnoliopsida; order Ericales; family Sarraceniaceae; genus Darlingtonia; species Darlingtonia californica. The sequence goes on from JAUBWS010070011.1 coordinate 8,435, forward strand.
CTTGAACTGGCCCAAACCGATCCAAAAGGTCTATATGTAGAATTACTGCCTTAGTTCAAATTCTATGGAGAAAGAATTTCGGCGCATTTTTCACATGTATAGACTTAATAGAAAGTTTAACATATTATGATCTTGTTAAACATATCAAAAAATTCACACATTGTACAGTTCCTAAATTTTATTTTTAGTGACGGCCAGAACTGGGAAAGTTTCTCTTCAAAATCGAAAACCACAGAGTTGAGTTTCTACCATATCAAAGCATCCAAACAATTAAACATATATTTTTATCAATAAGTGGCAGGGCTAGAAATTTAATTGTCCTATGGAAGATGTAGAAAACTCTTGGAAGGTGACATAAGTGCTCCAGTATGATGATATCTAACACCAAGAAAAAGGAAAGGTGGCAGAACGATGATGGTGATATCAAACTCCAAAATAGAAATAAAATTGCATAAGTATGCACTGATGGAGATATCTTAATACAGCACGTACATAAGTACATAAACACTCCTCCATAGTAACATCTAACAGCAATAATTTAGTATAAGTATTCTGTGATGGCGATAACTAGAACCAAACAGCTGCATGCGCAATCCGTGGTGATGATATCTAAGAGTATGAGAAAGGTCCTATTCCGCATTATTCGAGTTTTCTATAGAAACGCTTGTTACAAGTGTTTGGAAGAACGACAAATCGAGACAATATTTTGCTTGCTTAAACAAACACTTGTAACAAGCGTTTCTATAGAAAACTCGAATAATGTGAAATAGGACCTTTCTCTATGTGCTAAACCTAACACCAATAATGTGGCATAATCACTCCTTTAGGGTGATATCTAAGAGCCTGTGTCTTTCTCACAAATTTATAATGGTTATAACGGCTTGCTTTGCCAGTGTTTTTTGTATGTCTTTGTTGTTGTGACTGTTTCTTTCACACACTTATAGCTTCATTCAACCGATAAGTTGTAAAGAAGCAGTTGGGACCAATTTCAAAAACTCTTACACAGATTTTGATACTCATCTCACTATATCTATTTTTTTGCTGGTAAATTTATGAGCCATTCCAGTGACTGCGAGGGATCTAATATCCGAAAATAGTAAAATCCAGAGCAAGAAGGATATTCAGTAGAACAGGCTCATCACTGTTCCGCATTTTATCATATTTCAATACTTGATGGCGGGAAAACGTAACAAAATACTAACATTTCTAACCATTGAGCAGTCGCAACAAAATGCCAGTTGAAGTCAGTAAGAACGTAAACGGACCTTTGATTAAAAAGCAATAATGTGGAATGAGAAATGCCTCACGATGATATCTAACATATGTACTCCTTAATAAAGGCCATATATAACACCAAGAAAGTTGCTTGCGTAATACTTGGCGTTGCTATCTAAATCTAACAGCAATGATATGGCTTAAAGCACTCTTGCATTGTGATATTCAAAACACGAAAAGATAGCATTTAGGTACGCCTTGATGTTGATACCTAAAGTCGGATTTCCACTAGGCGGTATTTTTCGCGAGAAGCGATTAGCGCATATTGGTTACATTTTTCCCATCAAATTTTTGCGTAATCATAAAAACCGCTTCATCGTTTTTATTCGCCGAGAACAAGTAGAACTTGATCCTATATGTTTGCCGCGAAAAAAAGCGCTAATCAATCAAATTGCCGAGATCTAGTCATGTGATGTAAAATTGCAAGTCAGCAAAACAGAGAAATCAAAATGAAAACAAATCAGTCAGTGATAAAGACACACGAGGAAGACAAGATGGCAACATTAAATTTAGAATCACTGGACGAAGCTCAACAACAGCAATTAACACTAGCTATTTTGCAGTCTGCTGCTGCTGCTGCAAATTTGTATCAAAACGAACAAGAAAATCATGATTATCATGAAGATGATAACACAAAAGATCAAGAAGAAGCGGAGGAAGCAGAAGAATTTAGTCCTGCTGTGAGAACAACAGTCACAGTGCAAAATCACAGTCAGCAACAGTCCCACATCAATTTTGACATTCTTTTGTTGAATGATTTCAGCATAAAAAAAGTTTCAAATAATTTCACCTTCCTAGAAAGGAGAAGCTTCATATGAGAGTCCCTCGCCATTTTCTATTCTAGTATTGTAATCACAAACACAACAAACATAAACATTTAAAAAAGGCGCTAAAATGTTATTTTGTAGTGGAAATCACATGGCGTGTACATTCGATCGAAAAAAGTCAAGTGATATCGCTTCGCGCGAAAAATACCACTAGTATCAGTACTCAAAAATTGTAATATCTAAGGTGTTATACATATTCCTGATGATGATATCTTAATCTGACACCAAGAGTCGAGTGTTATCGCTTCGCGCGAAAAATACCGCCTAGTATAAGTACTCAAGAATTGTAATATCTAAGGTGTTATACATATTCCTGATGATGATATCTTAATCTGACACCAAGAAAGTGGCAAAACTACTTATGGGAACATTTAACAGCAACAAAATGGCAAAAGTACTCCTTCATGTTAATAGCCAACTAAGAACTCCTTGATGTCGATATTTAACCCCCAAAAAGTGGCATAATTACAGTTGATAAATGTAATAGGGGTTATCAGTGAACCCAAAATAGAGCTCTTGAAATCCTGGGTGACATTGTTCTTATCGAAACTCCGAAAATTAGGTTGTCGCACTTTTAAGGGGAGATTTATGTTTATTATAATCAAAGCAGTTCTTCTCACACCACCTCAGTTTTATGGGGAAAAAATCGGGGAAAAATCGGGGTTATTAAATTTCCCCCAAAATTAATTTTTCCTTGGTAGTACTTTTCCCAATGTTTTTAATTGACTTTCAACTTTTACGATTTTTAAACTTACCTTTTCGGTTGATTTTGTCTGTGGAATTCAGCCCACCTATATTTGCATTGAAGACATCTGAAGGAAGATTTAAAATGCATTGCACTTTTTCATAAGATAGCATAAATGATAAAAACTATCTTCGCAGTTAGGTCGAATGTCAAACTTGGCAAGTATCTTTGATATCCTTGTTCAGTTTTTGCAACCACAGTGTGTTTTACAGACCGGTTTGTACTATACAGATCCCAGGCATTTGAGAACTAGAGAACCAGTAAGTCGATACTCATTTCGGGCCTATTTCAGCTTTTGGTCCATAATCACATAAATAAATTTTTACTGAATCCGCTCAGAAATGGAAAATATCTTGCAAAAATTACCCTTTCCCTAAGAAATATACTCTCCCACTAGATTGGTCCCATACTAAAAAAAATTATTATTATTGTTATTATTATTATTTTTTCTGAATCTTTATACAGGATAAAATTATGTACAAAATCAATTTAAAAATTAATTATCTACATATAAATACTTCAGTAATTAAAATATACTGCTATCAGCGTGTGTCCTGTTTTAAGAAAAAAAAGAAATGAAATCCTTATAAGCAAAACGTAAAAAAATAGGTTTATCAAAATTAGTGTGAAATATTAAAAACATTAAAAAACAGTATTAAAAAAAGATTTAAAAAAGTATTCAAGTAGTATTAAAAATAATGTTGCATGCATAAGGCGTTGTTTGAATATATATATTTTGTTTCCTTCCTAATATCTAATGGAAGCTCGTTATAAATTTTAGTTTCAAAGAAGTAAAAAGCTTTTCGTTTGAATTCAAGTTTTACCCGTGGTAATATAAGTAACGGATTATTATTCCGGGTGTTCTTTGAATGATCGAATGATTAGATACTTTAAAATATCCATTTAAATCATTGCAAAGTTTATTTTCCATACATTTCCTGACAAAGAGATAAGTTCTCACTCTCATTATTGTCTCGATATCATTGGGAGCGTTGCTGTCAATTATGTTCGTCGCTCGTGATGTTAAGGACTTATGTTTTGCTCTCTGTGTATTTGTCAGAGAAGCATGGAGCGTATGACAGTATGTGACAACAGGAACGATCATGGTTTCGAAAATCTTGTTAGCAGCAGCCACGTTTAGGAATTGTCGAACATTGGACATCAGTATCAAACGCGAAGATGCTTTCTTGTTAAGAGAAAATTATATTTTTCTTTAATTAATTACGACGTGCTTGCGCTAATTTTGTTATAGGCTATGCATTTATGAAGTAAGGGTACACTATCCCATTCTCATGCCCAGGGCCCCTTTACGACTTTTTGATATTTGACAGCATATCAAAAAGCGAGAAAAAGGTCCTGGGGACGGGGTGGGGTCCTACTTTTATGTGTATTTGGTCCAGTCGTATTCTATAACGGAACATCCAACAAGGGCCTTTTCAAAATTTCATGAGGGCTCGTTAACACGTTGACTGCCAACTACAAGTATTCTCGTCATTTCAAGGTCAAAACTCGTCATTTCAAAGGCCAAAATACCAAACCAACTTCAAACGGCCATAATTTCTAAATAAAAAGACTTTTCCATGTTTTATTGTCATTTAATTCGCACCAGCTAAACGCTTGTGGTTACGTAAAAAGCGTTTGCGCATGCGTGAGACGTGAAAACATAATTATGACTTATAGTCAATACAAAAAGTGACCCCTTCTCAATTTTTGGCGGTCTACCCCCTTAAAGTGGTATACCCCCATCAACATGTGAACATTTCGATTTCTTAGTTTTCATGTAAACAAACAATTTAACATATCTTCTTTCTGTTTTGAACAATGTGGGTACGGAGTTCGAACTTTAACTGACCACAAGTAATGGAAACGCGTTTTTGCTGAGGTTAATTTAGCTATAAGCTTGCCGATGGCGCAACTTTGCAACGTTGCAATCTTTGAAGGATTTGAAAGCTTAAAGCTCTATGATTATGCAAGAAGCTGAAAGGCTATTTGATTCAATTCCAGACTTAGTTTTTATTCTCTAATAGCTTAGACGCTGAAATGTAGTAAAAAGTTACTTTTGAAACTCGATTTTCTCAAAATCATAACTTTGGCACTGAAAACAGAAGTAACACTTGAATGAAAAATTGAATTACAACGAAACTTTACATGGGATATCTAATGAACATGAACCATGCAATGTCAAACGAAATTCTACTGGATTCAACGATTCTGGGACCTTCTACAAGCGCATGAACAATTAATGAGCTGGCTGTAATCGTGATTTTAAAGTTTGCTGACGCAGAAGTGAAAATTTAAGTACTCGGCCCCAATTTTTTGAGGTATAGTGCATAGAACTAAGCTGTCTCAGTAAAGGAAAAATACAAAATAGTTCTTCCTAAGGCCTGTATTTTTGTTTTCGTTAATCCAATTTTTTTATATAAATTGACAAATTGTAACTCATTAATTATTCATGATGCAGAAATTTTGATCATTTTCTTGAATAACCCAAAAACCGCAAAACATGTTAAAGTTCAATGTTTTAGCTTTCAGAATCTGAAATCAGAATCACAATATCTTTTTTTTGTTCAGTAGTGATTGACTTTTAAAGTGTGTTTATTTTGATTTTGGAGAGTATTCCTACCAAAAGTTCGGCTAGTTCGAAACGCAGGTCTCAGGTCCCAGGTCTCAGGTCTCAGGTCCCAGGTCTCAGGTCCCAGGTCTCAGGT
>JAUBWS010070022.1:0-13987 GCA_032270445.1 Darlingtonia californica
TTCTTTATCTTCACTTTTTTCTCTCTTCCATTGTTTATCTAATCGTTCGTTAATGTATTTTGAAAAAATGAAAAAAAATATTTGCGGCCAGGTGGGCAACAAAAAAATTTTCACCCGGCCGCATTCCGGAAACAAGACTATTTTTTATTTTGGCCTTATTACTCCCATGGGGGAAATTACGTTTGCCATCATAGATTCTAATTAAGACATTTAGTGAAGAAGATTTTTCATGTTGAAGAAAATATTTCTAAATATGGATTTTGTAATTTTGTAAATGCCTATTAAAGGAACTTTGAATCATTATTTATATATATATATCTAAAGGTATATAGTGATAGACAAAAGCAATATATTCAAAGAAATACTTTTTTACTCAATTTGTTATGAAATGCTCCTTGTTTGTTGAGCACTTTTGATGCATTGTCATTAACTATTGTTGAATATTGTCTAAATATTAAATCAGTTTCTGTTTTACATTCTTTTGTTGTTCCTTTTTCATTCCTTCGTTTACTGGATTCAAACAGCTGAATTTTGACCTTTTTAGCGGCTGGTTCAAAACGCAGGTTACAGGTTCAGGTTCAGGTTACAGGTTACAAGTTGGATATAAGCCAGACCAGATTATTTTCTCAAACAGAAAAACAGACTGACTCGCTAGAAATATTAATTAAGAATGTAAATAATGGTGATTTGAAATACAAATCTTTATGTTGCGCATGATAAGGCTTTGTTTGTTCTAACATATTATTGATATTTCTCGAAACATACGCAATATAACATTGTATACACAAATTTTTTATAAGCAACTCGTTTATAAAAAATAAGTTCTGTACAAACAATGCTTTTAGATTAATAACACAATCAGTTAAAATTGCTGCTGTTTTGTCATCGAGAAAATATCCTTATTTTGAGGACTGTTGAAAGGAATTTTCTGATTTCACTTTTTTAATTATTTCTAATTTATCTACATATTATACACGGTAAATGAAGCATGCTTAATGATTTATTTATCTTCTAAAAACGATTAAGAAATCTGTGCTGTGCGTACATATATACCACCCTGTTGTTCACTATGGTTAGGGTCAACAAACCAATGTGGGGTCTGAGGAATAGAACATTTTTCTGTCCATAAACCCCTACGTTGCTGGAAAATGCACTCTCTGGAGAACAATGAATAAAATTTAAATATACAAGAATAGTATAGGAAGATTGAGTTTTTATTACCATTATATGTGACATTCCAGAAGAAAACCAGTACAGGGGTTATTGATTTTACTGATATTGTATTGGTTGTTGTATCACAGCAAAAATGTAAGCAGGCCCTATTTTAGAAAATAAAGACAGCGTCCGTTAACAGAAAAAAGAGCATATTTCAGAAGTAAAAGGGCACTTATAACCAAGCAGCACCCCTGCCAGTTTTATAAGTTTTAGATAAAATGAAACTTTTCTCACTTTTCTTCTAAAAAGGGCCTGGTAAGTCAGGATTATGATTAAAACTTCTCAATATAGAATTACTGTGTTGATTTTACTGATCAAAAAAATTATGGGAAGTGCACAAGGAGAGGCTATTAAATGTTGAGTTTCCCTGGCATGAAACTAGCCAGTCTAATATAGACCCCAAAAATAGGCCCTGCTATTCAAATTTCTGAAGAAATTGTGGTGACTTTCATCAAACACTTAAAGTTAAGTAAAGCTGGTGGACCAAGCGGCATTGTTGTGGAAATGTTGAAAGCTGCTGGTGACTGCATTATATCCCCTCTTCTGCTGAAGTTAATAAACCTCATAATTCAACATCATAAAGTACCAGATGACTGGAATCAATCATTTATAATCAATATGTTCAAAGGAAATGGTGACACTCTTAATGTTGGTAATTTCTGTGGATTAAAACTCCTGGAAGTCCTTCAGAAGGTACTTGGAAGAGTGCTTGAGGTCATCATCAGATCCCAAATTTCAATTAACAACATGTAGTTTGGGTTTATGTTTGGTTGTGAACCAATGCCATATTTATTTCTATAGTCCAGGAAAAAAAGGCCAAAAACCCACCTTTTATATTGACAACTACTATTTTTAGGCGTCGAACATCCCTGGAACACATTCAAAGATGTTTTCAGGCTAGGTAGGTGATAAGTCAATGGTCCCCCCTTTCAAAGTGGAATTTTGAAGGTTCAAATTTTTAAAATCTGACTTTTCATTAGATAGAGCATGAAAAGGAGATATGAGCAATTAAAGGTCAAAAATGGTCATTTTTGTCTATTTTTTGCTGATATCAGCAATTTGTACGTAAGTTTATGGGTCATGAAAATTATTTCAACCACTTGACTGTTCATAGTACTATTAAAAAATGGTAAAATGTTGCCTGAAAACCATCTTTGAATGTGTTCTAGGGATGTTTGGGGACCTAAAAATAGTAGTGTTCAATTGTCTAGTAAAAGGTAGTTTTTGGCCTTTTTTCTGGACTTTAAGACAGCTTCAAGGAAGATATATTGGTAAAAGGAGAGACCTTTTCTTTGCCTTTGTAGACCTTGAAAAAGCTTTCGATCGGATTCCCAGAATAGTCTTGTGATTGGCAAACACTGTCCAAGCTATGTACTCTTCCTCTAGATCTTGTGTCAGAAATCTTAACAGGCTGGTTGGAAATGACAATGCAATGATAAGGTGGATATGTTCAGTTGAATGTTCTTGAAGACAAATTTAGGCAGGGACAACGGAGATGGTTCGATCATGTCCAGGGGATGGAATAAAATTGTTGGCAAAACCGAATATTATCGTTTGTTGTGGAAGGCAGCAATGGCTAGATAACATCAAAACAGATATGAAAGCGTTAAATCTTTAACAAGAACTTACCACTGACCGCACCACCTGGAGATCTTCTATCAAACACCAACCTGCTACATAAAGGCATCAAATCCCAGCTGCTGGGAATACAAGAACATGCAGTAAGTAAGCAGTAAGTAAAAACAATGATGAGTATAATCAGTATAGTCAATATACCAAGAAAAATCCAAATAATTTGAACAAAATTTCAATTTACATTATCAAATTTGTAATTGCTCAATAATCAGCATAATCAGTATAATCACAAAAATAAATCACATAACTGATTGTACTGGTTTACCTCTGGAACGTCACATATTATACTTGGTAAAATCTTTTTGACTTTCTTTGGAGAAGGATCATTGTGAAATGATCTGGAAATTTTGCTTTATTTTGAAAACTTGGTTTCTTTGAACCATACAAGTATTGTGCTGGTAAATATTTCCTCTTGTGTTGGTCCTTTATAGATAGAATTGCTGATCATCTGCTATAATTTTTTGCTTAGTGGATTTTCTCTGTAGTTGTTTGAGTTTTGTTTGATAGTGTTGGTCCTGGACTAAAACAGAGGCAGATGATTTTCCATTGGCAAGATGTAAGGTGGTGCGGTAGGCGATTTTTGGTGCTATATTAGTTGATAACTGTTTTATCCCCTTCCCTTTGTAGAGTGCAATTTGTAGGATTTTAGCCATATTTTTCATCAAACAATGGCAAGGTTGAACTGAGGGTGGTTAAAGATTATTTCACAGGTGAAGAAACCTTCACTTTAACTAAGGTCAAATCTTTAAAAGGTCCAATTATCTCTTTTGACAGTGTATATGGATTGTCAGAATCTGAAAAAAACTTTCTGCGTCTTGGTAAATTTGGTACTATTATTTGTAGATTATTATAGTATTTTTTTGAATTTTATACAGTATTTTATCTTCAGTTTCCACAACATGGCGTGAGTGTGGGGTTGTAGGGGATTATCCAGAAACAAAATATGTGTCAGGAACATCTGTGAAAGGAGCTTTGAAAAGTCACACATAGCCTGAAAAAAATAACAGGTATGCTTCTGAGGGCCTTTGATTGGTTTAACATTATACAGTATGTCTCAAAAAACTTTGCACCGTTTTAAAACACCCACATAACAGCCTTTGACAAATGAAGATCGCATCAAAAAGAATTCAAAGAAGAAATGTGATTTTAATTATTACGTTGGGAGTAATACAATAGAAGGTCGTAAAATATATAATTATTATTAATAGTTCTTGTTTCGTTTAGATATTATTTTCACAATTAAGTATTTGGCTGTTTTAAAACTGTTGTCAAACGGTGCAAAGTTTTTTGAGACTACTGTATATTGTGTGCCTAGGTTACGATGTTTGTTTAAATTGAAAGCCATCGAATAAAAGAAAATAATCATTAGAGGATGGAAGGGGAAGCTGTTTGCTTAAAAAGCTTGGGATTTTCCACACTGGCTACCACTCTGGGCGGTCCAAAAAAAACTGCTGTGGATAGCCATGGACTGTTTGGCATCTTCGACATTTTCATTGGAACCTTTTTTGGTAATTTGATGGTACAACCTTGGCAAAGCAATGATGGTTTTTCCCGTGTCTGTTTGTGTATCTTTACCAAGAGTTTGCCTTTGTTTGGTGCATATTAGCCCATCCCTGATAACGGATGATTTTCTGTATAATGTGTATAATGTAAATTATGATGCAAATTAGTTTTGGCAATAGCTTCATTATGTTAATACAATCCAAGTAATGGTTCAGCAACAGTTTTAACTTTGATTAGTTTTTTTCATGTGAGTGTATGTGTTGCCATTTTGGATCATTCCATTAAGTTGTGTGAGTACTGGATCTTAAGTTTCTTGTTGGAGGTTTTTTTGAATTTGTTTAATAGTGATTACATTCTCTCTCGTTTTTGACGCAACAATTTGTTTGTAGATTGTTCTTTGAATCTCTTTTTTAAGAGTGTGTTTGGAACATTGTTTTACAGAGATTGTTTTTGGATAGCTTGACTAATAGTCTGCAGTAAAGGCAATAATAGTTTTAGCTTGAATATGAATATTTTTAATCTGAATTTGATCTATTTGTTACAGGTTCAGGGGTTAACAAATCGTGTACGTGCGTACGATAAGTACTAAAATTCTTATGTTGCAGTACTTCTGAATATTTTTGTAGGTACTTCCACTCATTCAATTTTGCGATATTTATTATTGCGGTTTTGAGCAAAATCAAAATATTAATGTTGCAATATTTATATTGAGATGATTTTTTGTTCGCAATTAAATGTCTTTTGGTACCCTTTTTGAATTGCTTTCAGGCTTTCCTGGTTGCAAGCCGGCTGCGTTATTCAAAATTTGAGTAGAGTAACTAACTACTAGTGCAAATAATCCGCATTTTTTTAATTCATTTATGTGTTTTTTTCAAAAGTTGGTGATGTCTAGTTTAGCAGACGTGTTAAGCTAGATGTGTTTTTTTCGTTTTTTCATGCATATTGCTAAATTCCATTTGTTCAACGCCCACGGTCAACAGGACCCCCTCACTTTGTTTTTTTCTTGAACAACCAAATTTCACTTTTTGTTGAAGACACTAGAAAAATACTTAAGAACTATAATAAAGCGTATTCCGATTATAAGCAGCTTTCTGATTTTAAAATACTAGAAAGACAGGTAAAAATTAAAAGAAGTTTTGTCGATGTACTGATCATCTCGATGTATTTGTCATATCATTATGATATGATAGTTATATATCGAAATTCACACTTTTTTTATAAGGAACAGTTTTTTTTGAGTAAAGGCTCAATTTTCTTAGCCAATCACTGAAAATGAGGCTGACATTTTCTTTAAATTTACATATTTTGAGGCTGACATTTTCTTATTCTTTTTTTTTTAAATAAGATTTTTCTGCAAAAATTTAGGCCAAGAGTATACATATTTAAAATATCAGAATATAAAAATTCTTGAAAATATCCTCTGTAGAGCACAAAATTCCTATTAATATCTTTATCTCTGTTCTAATCTAACTGATTACAGGTCTGGAAGACCTCATAAGGAAAAAAATTCTTATCTTGATTTGAAATTTCAGGCTGGAGATTTTTCTTAGCATTATGGCATAATTCAGGGTCAATTTCTTATAAAATGTTTTCTTATTAAATTTTTTTCGTATTTTTCAACACTTTGGAGTTCGCTCAATCGATTATGAAATTACACCTCGCAAAGCACTAAATGTTTCTATAATGCTTTCTCGATTTAGTTAGTTTTGGGAATTAGAAAAATCGTTGATTTTGCTGAATCAGCACTTGACTCATCAAAATTCAACAAACCATATTATTAAATCGATAATATCCTAATTTTTTCCATTTTTACCTCATCATTTGTGCTTTAAGCTCTTGCTAGATGTAATCAATGTCATATAATCAGGGATCTCTCCAAACACGGAAAGAACGCAAAACACACTTCAAAGCAAACAAATGTTGCCAATTCGATATATAAATAATTTAAGACTTCAAGATTACGCCAATTGTGTGTCAAAATCGATCACGTCGTATTGTAACAATTGAAATCAAACATTGGTTGAAGATTGTAGCGGACCAGTTTGGATTTAATAATTACTGTTTTTGGAAAGCATTGTTATTCTATAAACATACTTTTTATTATTGTATTGAACATTTTTTGCATAATTGAAGGGGATTTGTTATGTCGCTCATTCAAATTAGTTTGCTAAAAATAGAGATATTGGCATGAAAAATTTATGATGGTTTTGATCATTTATTCTTCTTAACAAGTAATTATGTAAGTGCGTACTGACATATAACAATGATCATATTCGCTAAAAATAAGAAAAAGGTTGAATTCCAGAATGATCGACTTTATAGTTTTTAAAAATGATTATTAATAAAACAGCCGTAAACGGCCGTGCTGAGTCAAAAAAACACAAGTCATTTTTTATAGACCGGCCCCATAGTAGGAAAGAAAGTTAATACAACTTCAATATTAAAATTTTGTTTAAAAAACTTTGTCATTTTACCAAAACTATTAATCATATCCTAATACGCACATTAAAAATATAGAAATAATAACACAAAAACTTACTACCGATAGCTTAAAAATTATGTGGGTGCTACGGGAGAATAGTGACAGGGGTTATGATGTACAACCAAAGTACCTGTTATTCTAGTAGGGTGAATTGCACTAAATCTGTACATGTCCCATCCATAATCATTTTGCCTATACCACAGGGTATACTAAGATAATATAATTTTATTCCTGTATTTTCACATGATATTTATACAACTTTTATCATACAAAAAATTTTCAATATTGTTTGGAAAATGAATTATAACTTTTGCAATACAAAAAAACGTGTTTTTTGTCATTTTGTGACATTTTTAGTCATTTTTAATCAATAATACCTCTTTTTTAAGAATAGACTTGGGAAAAATTGATTTAGGTGGAAGAAAGACAAATAATTGCTGCTGTATGTGAAAATAATATTTTATCAAAATCTTCAGTGGTTTTATTTTTGGTGCATTGTTTATCAAAGTAAAGATTTGTAAAAAAATTTTCTCCCGTCCGTAAATCAGCTGAAACTTAATAATATTTTGTATGTTGTCAATAACTATGGAGTGAATGTTTTTGAGGCAAAATGTATGTATTAGCTCACTATTTTGCTAGTTGTTATGCTATTCTGTGTTATTTAAATTCATGTATAACATTGTTACAGTGAGACAGTGGTGTTTGTAAATAAATTTTGTCCCGTCCGTAATCAGTGAATCTTCTCTGTAGCTTTCAATTACTTCTAGATCAACCCAGGTTTTTTACATAATGCTGTAGCTTAAGACTTTAATTTTTTTATCTAGTTAGGTTTTTATAAACATATACAAGCCGGAGCCATTGATCCTTCCCTAAATGAGATGTCCTTTCCGTAATCAAATGTCCCATGTGTAATCACTAAGCAAAAAAAAAAGTTTTTTATCAAATATCAAAAGAGGTTTGCTGGAAGATTACAATATGGAAATAATAAAATGTTTTCAAGCTTTTTGAGAGAAGTTTTAGAAGACAAAAAAACAGTCAATGTTAACGTGTTTTGTCCTGTCCGTAATCAAAATTACAGCATTTTTTAATCAAAACTGTAATACCATTGCATTAATGGTATTATTTATTTTTGGAAGTTTTTTCTTAGTTAGAGACATATGTAATGATATGTTTATTTTCAAATTTTAGGTAAGTTAAAAGGGGATGAAAAAACTTTTCATAAACTTTTTATGTATTTTTCCTAGGTTTCATCCCGTCCGTAATCAAAATGGCAAATACCTGATGTCAGCCTGCTATATCATTGTTTTAAATGATGTTTTGTCGTCACTTTAACTTGGGGAAAATATTAGGGAGACTGGTTCCAAGTTTGAAATCAAAATTTTCAACAAATCTTCACTTAACTATCTTTTGCTGAAAAATGACTTATGTTTTTAACTTATGCATTGGGGTCCAAATAACTTTAAAAAAAAAAAGGTAAACCTAAAAACGGGACATGTACAGATTTGCTGCAATTTGCCCAATAAAGACAAAGTAAATGGAGTCATTCATAGTTATATATACGATCAAATCATAGTTTTTAGAAAGACTTCCTTCCTTAATAGAGGCTTGTGATGTACAGTGATTTAAATGTTATTTAAAAACCATATATCGTATGTTTTTAAATAACATCTAAATCTATGGCGAATTCATTACCTCATAGTACAGTGATTTCGTTTGCATGTTCAGTTTTACAAAGTGTTATTTCTGTAAAACTACTCCATATTTTCATTTTGGTTGTTAGAGGCCTTTAATTACATCATGGGGTGTATGTTGTTGTAAGAATGTCTGTGTGGTTACTAAAAATAGTTAAACAGCTTGTTCATTGTTTAATTGCTGTACTGAAATAGATCAGCATTAAGTAATTCTGTTCACATAAAATGCTCCGGGTAATTTATGATGCGTCCGCGTGTCGTTTTTATTGTATGTGATTTTTGATTGATTTGAATACACTGTGTACCTACATTCAACAAAGAACATACAATAAAAACGCACAAAAGTTAAGAACATTTTAGGACCAATCCACAGACGTGTCACACAAGTCAGAACTTTGATTGGATGGGGACCCTAGATAAGTACCTAGGAGCAGCCCTGCTACTCATGCATCGGTTGAAGGCACCCTAGCTTGCGGTGCACTGCAGCAAAAAAATTGGTTTAGAGTTTATGGAATGGCCCTAGGAAGCCAAAATTTAAGCATGATGTGTGTGACCCAGAAAAAGTCTCAGATTTGAAAACGTTTTAGGCTTATTGTGAATGCTTAATAATTTTGTTACAATTTTTTATATGAAAAACACGTAATACAAAAATAAAAGAGAAAATAAACAGAATCCAATAAATATAACCTAGAGTAAAGAAAAACTGTTTGTTTAAGTCAGTTTCAGTACTAGTCAATAGGCCTCTTGTCAACACAATCCACAGAAGAAATAGTTTTTAGAAACATTGCATAGATCAGCTATCGTTATTTAACTCAATAGATATTTTGAATGATAAAATTATTAAAAACAACTTTTAGAACGTCCGTGGCTTCTTTCAAATCTGATGCTCCCATAAAATTTGCTAAATAACAACAGCAAATTACTTTGTAGTACCTGTTAATATGTGTACTGTGTCCCAGTGGCGTTCTAAGAAATCATTGGGGGAAAAGAACATTTGAAAGATATCACTTGATACAGATTCATACTGTTGGGAAGACTTGTTATCCGCTGGAGACATTTGTATAAGCATTCCTTATGTTTCACACCAGGGAATATAAACAAGCTCCAAGCTGAGTTCGTGGGGACTCTGTTTTTTCTACAAATTTCGTTTTTTTTTTATTCTCTGGGGAAATAAAGTGATGGAGATTTTAAAATGTTGCATGTATAACGTAACAGTGATTTTTATAAATTAATTAATAAGTTCATGTTCGGAAACCGACGTATTGTTACGCAACCAAAATGACGAATGTGGTTGGAAAAATTTAAAGTGAGCTTAAAATTGCGGTGAAAAAAAAGAACTACTTTCATGGTCCATATGTACAGATTCCGCTTACAGCTTTATTTTTAGTTCGTTTGAGGAACCACGTAACGAATTCCTCGGCCTGCTGACAGCACTTGTGAATGTTCAAGGTCGCAAAATAAAGTTGACTCATCAGCGTCATCGCGAAATAAATGACGGGTAATTAAATTTTTGTGGTTTCTTCTACTTTAATTTGTCATGAAATTGTATTTGTTTCTGTTGACTGTGATTATTCTAAGTATGGATTTTTATGCTGTTGAAATTAGAATTCAACTAGGCAATGATTTACTTTCCAAATTAATTTTGACAAGAAATTCTCAGTTAAACATTGATCAAATTTAAAGTTTTCTTGTACTCTTGTCTTGTTCTTGCTTGGGTGTACTTTCATTGTTTTTCCACCTCGACCGAAGTCCTACGAAGTAAGTGGGCATAGTAGAAAAAATTACAAAAAGGAATCTTTCATCGCAATAGCAAAGTTTTCTGTTGTTCTTCCTTCGAAGTAATTTTTCTTAAATCTTAACTGTTAAAAAATTAAATTTTCGCAAGTGTTCTTAAATGTGTTTAGCTTGATGATCAACGAATTTGAAAAGTTTCTTATAATTTTGAATTAATAAATTAACATATCCTGAAATTTTCGTTGAAATCTGGATTGTACAATAAAAGTTATGGCACTTTCGTATTTCAACAAAACAGCTTGCGTTGCCTTGATAAAATGTTTTTGTCCAGCCCCGCCTCGATTTTATGAACACAAGTGGTTTTTAAAAGCTTATTATGACTAGACTATAAAAAAGCTTCTTTTGAAATTTTGTATTTTGGACTTATTTTTGTATAGAGTTTATAGAAAAAGTATAAATTTGTTTAAAATCATAATTATTAATTTTCGATTAATTGATTTGGGAAAGGCTTACAGAAAATGAATAAAGATTGATGACGTCATTTTAATCGAAAACATTATTTCTGTAGAATTGTTTAATGTAAAGAAATATTATCTATTATATATACAAAGCAAAGCAAGGATATATATATATAGCATATCAAAAATCAAATTTGTTCCTTGTTTGAAAAAATTTATACGTATGAAATGCATATTAAATTCAGAATTTTTATTTGAAGCACTTATTATTCCATCAAATGTACCTTCTAATATTTCACAAAGATTAATAAATTTGTATCTTTGCATAAGAAAGCGGAAAAATTTCTTGAAACTTTATATTGAAGAAGGAAGAATTAAGCTCGAAACAAGGAAGAAAAAAATGACGATTCAAATGTTGCACTTTTTTATTGTGAAAACCTGACAATGTTGTAATCTCAGATGTGAAAAAAAAGTTAAAAATAAGATCCCCTTCTTTCAATGACCATATCCAATCGTCTTCTAAACACTTAATGTTTTGAACATTACCCCTTTTGATTGTTTTAGACATATTTTTAGATAGTTTGAATTCCCACCCTACCCTTTATTCTTTACAATAAAACATCTTCATTGATAAGTCAACAAATGAAAATAATTTCCTTCGTACTTATGACCACCAAAAATTAAATTTATTTTTTTTGCTTATGTCAACTTTATGACAATAAGAAATTATATTTAGAAATTCAACCTTACTAAGAAAATACATAGCACTACTCACAAAGCTTAGCTGGAATATAGGAGAGAGGGGTGAAGGGTTCTAATTGATTTTTCTTAGACATTAAAGTCATTAAAAGGAGCCATTCTAGATTTTTATGATAGTATATGATGTCAGAAGACAAAAACCTAGAGTTCCATCTTGAATCCCTCATGAAAATACCTTCTGTTGCCACTTATAGAAACCGGAAAATATAAAAGCAAAACGTTTTCTTTTGACTATGTTTGAATTCAGACAATGTGTTCAGTGTTCGTTCCATATTTAGTTTGAATTACTGGCATGTAATGTATGCAAATGTAATGACTTATATCGTTATTTTTAAATGTTTTTATTTGTCTATTGAAATTCGAGAGCTTGAAATTTGAGGAAATTGGGAAATTAAAAGTATCTATGTTTATCTAAAATTGAGGGTCCATATTCTGAATTGATTGTTTATTTATTTTAGTTTTTTTTTACGAAATCGAATTCTTCAAGTCACTCCCAATGATTCAAATGAAATAACGGGAGAAAGGCAAATTCGATTTTTGTATAGTTCGCGATGGTGCATGGATATAAATAGTTTCATAATAGGAGAATTTCTGGTGAAAAAGTTTTGATATTATTTTGTTCAATCTAGCAAGGCGTGTATCTATACGTGAATTGGAGCACGACTTTGGGAGAGGAAATATCATTTTCAACCTTACGTTTCTTCCAAAGTTTCTTTGATTTATATTTGCAATTTAACGACCCATCATTTCCGGTTAAATGTTAATTACTTTTCCAATGTTTAATAATAGTCATAAATTCATTTGCGTTGTATCTTGTTTATGGCAACCATTTGCTTTATAATGAATATCAGTAAGTGTACAATTATTTGATACCTCTTTATAGCATTGCGATGGGTTAAAGTTCAAATGGTAATTGGAGGGGGTGTTTTATATATTTCAATATATTAACAATCGTGTATTTATTTTGTATTTAGAAAGAAGAAAACATCATAGATAATGGGTGACTTGTAGTAATTCAGAAATTATGAAAGCGCTTTTACCATGTTGTGGTTCCACTAAGGGGCTGGATCCAGCTGTGGAAAATAGTTCATACATTGATGCAATGTTAGAAAAAGAGAAGAAGGTATACCGGGTCACTCACCGTTTGTTATTGCTCGGTGCTGCAGAAAGCGGTAAAAGTACTATAGTCAAACAAATGCAAATTATAAACATGGACGGTTTCAAAGAAAACGAAAGACAAGAATATGTTCCAAAGGTTTATAATAACGTACGCGAGTCCATCATTTCTATGCTGGAAGCTATGAAATCTTTAGAAATCACCTTTGACACAGAAGAACTAGTAGAAACAGCTACTCGTATCATGGACAGGTATAGTACAAATAATGACGAACAAGAGTATAATGCTTCTTTCTTTGATGATTGTCAAGCTCTGTGGAAATCAAGAGCTTTGACAGCATGTTATGAACGGTGTGACGAATACCATTTAATCGATAGTGCTAAATACTTTCTAGATCGGTTACCGGTGCTACGGCAGAGTAGCTACATTCCGGACGATCAAGATATTCTTAGGTGTCGTGTTATGACTGAACAGATAACTGAGATCAAATTTAAAGTAAAAGACGCGAATTTCCACATGTTTGACGTTGGCGGTCAGCGTGATCAACGACGTAAATGGATACAATGTTTTAATGATGCCACCGCTGTTGTTTTTGTTACTTCACTCAGTGGATATAATTTGACTTTGAAAGAGGATCCCAGTTGTAACAGACTGATGGAGAGTCTTGGGTTGTTCACTCAAATCTGGGAAAATCGGTTTTTGAAAGAGGTTTCCGTAATCTTATTCTTGAATAAATTGGACTTGTTAGAAGAGAAGATAAATGCGAATAGACATAAACTAGAAGATCATTTTCCGAGTTTCAAATTTTACCAACCAAGTGTTTTACTTTCTAAAAAATATGATTCGTCTGAAGTCTCTCATGAAGTGACACGCTCAAAATTCTTTATACGGGATATGTTCATGTCTATTCCACAGACCAGACCGATTGCGACAACACGGGGGACGCGTCTATGTTTTCCACACTTCACATGTGCAGTTGACACAAATCACATGAGGAAAATATTTGAAGATTGTCGTATCATGATACAGCGGATTCATCTCGAACGATTTGGTATTTTGTCTTGTGAATGAAATGTTTATTTTCCTTATGGCATCTTAAGAAGGGCTTATTTTGGCAAACAACACACACATCTCTGCAATTGTTTATGTAAGAAAAAAGGCGTTATAGAGGGTTTGGTTTAAGTACAGCTATGGGAAACTTTCTCTTTGTGGTTTCATCAGGTCAGTCTGGTGCCATCAAAAGAAAATTCTCCAAAGCGTTTTTACTTGAAATTTTTGTTTAATTTCAATTTTAATCAATGGGCTTTTTTTTTGTTTGGTTGTTTTTTCTCTTTCTTTGAAGTGGTTTTTGACTTGAAATTTAGACCAGTGATACCCCTCCTTAAAAAAAGAA